>JAULKM010108253.1:0-23694 GCA_032355605.1 Rubia tinctorum | reverse complement strand
AGTACAATGTATAGCTCCCTCTCAATTCTTCACAATCCATGAATTCCTGCACCAAAAATACCTAAAGTGCAAATTATGTATCAATTAAATCCCAACAATCTAACAAAATATGAATACAATAGAACACACATCATATTCTTTGAATTTTCATATTGAATCTGTTTAATAAAAGCATTAAAAGTTGCATCACTGAGTTTCTTCCTTGACCCTGTCACATGACCTGTCATATCACTTAGATGATCACGAGTATGACCTTAAAATGTTTTATTAAATCTTGGCATATCTTCTGTTGCATTTTTCTGTATGGTGCTTAGAATGGTGCTTTTCTGTAGCATTTGAGAAAGGATTTCTATGAAAATGAAAGAAGTTGTTTGTGTGCTCGAATAGCCAAATGGGAGCCCTAAAGATTAAGGTGAAGGAATTTTGGGCCACGAAAGAAACTTACCATCGGGAGAAAGGGATTGAGATAGAGACAAGTAAAGACGAAGATGAGTCTTACCAAACCTAGTTCAATCAGAACTAGTCTTACCAATTCCTAATCCAATCAAAACTAAATCTCCTAAATCCTAATTAGGGCATGGCAAAATTTAACTATTCTAATCCAACATGGCCAAGTTCATATGCCTTATTTTGAAAAAAAAACTAGATTAGGAAAGCAGAAACTGTGTTAAACTAGCTTCATTAATGAAGGTCCATCCGGTTCTTTTTAGACGCTTCATTTGCCTTTATCTTCATGACTTCAATCCTCAGAATTAAGAGTGACATTCATCCAATATATTCCCCTTGTATTCTTTGAATCTTCATCATGAATCTGTTTAATAAAAGCATTAAAATTCGCATCACTAAATTTCTTCCTTGACCTAGTCATATGACCTGTCATATCACTTAGAGGATCACGAGCATGACCTTTGAATGTTTTATCAAATCTTGTCATATCTTCATCTATGGAGTCATCCCTGCTATTCATTTCAAAGCCTTATAATATTCTATGACATTATGGAAAAGAAATCGTTGAGTTTAGGGTTCACAATATTATGCTTCATGAACAAAGTTGTTGGCACAACGAAGAAGAAATTCCCCTATGGGTGTGGTCACTAGAATGATCAAAGCTTGTGGGTTTGTATCCATGGATGCTCATTGCGCCTTGAATACTACGATCAGAAGTGGCTTGATTTGAAACTACTCAAATTGGATTAAAAAAATACAAGGTGAAGGTGGTTCAAAGTGCAGCAGTTAAAGGTGCAAAGAGGGCTAGAGATTCAGAGATCGGTGCATCGTCATGTGTAGGCATTAAGTCATAACCATTCATTATTATCTAGGGTTTGTGTCTTAAATGTAATGTGTTCAAATATATTGTGCTTTTCTGTAGCATTCGAGGAAGGATTTCTATGGAAATGGAAGAATTTTTGTGTGTGATTGAATAGCCAAATGGGAGCCCTGGAGAATAACGTGAAGGAATTGTGGTCACGCAAAAAACTTACCATCGGGAGAAAGAGATTGAGATAGAGATAAGTAAAGATGAAGATGAGCCAAATTTCAGACACATCTCTTTATCTAGTGGTAATGAAGAGGAGGAAGATGAGGAAGATGTCACGTTGTAGCTCTGTGCTCCTTCAAAATATTTCTGTTACATACCTAAAGAATTTGTTAAAATGTAAAACAATTTTATTTATTTTGAGATTGATGCTGAGATTGTAAATTCACATTAAGATTGTAGCATTGTTAAACTACATGGTCGAAACATGACAAATGTGCACATATCGATGGAATCATTATCAAATTTGGTGTGATTGTGAGTCATCATGTTAAGTAAATGCGACCAGTTCATATAAACATTAGAAGAAGACTAATCGTTCTCATGGAAGTTGCGAGATCGGATTTTCGATAATAAATGAGATATACTTCCCATAATAATGTTTTGAAATTGGAACCCATATGTTACGTGTCTAATATGGAAAAATAACTAGACAAATTAAAAACCCCAAAATTTGTTAAATAAAATCATTTTGATATATATAACGATTTTGGAACCTAAGAACATTATATACAAATACCCTGTCGAGGAGCTCTTCGAACTCGAAATTGACTGTGGGCGAGAAACCCTTGCCATATTTGGGGCACATAATTTTCCTTTAAACCCTTTAAAAATTTCTCGCGCCTTAATCGAGGACACCCTTCCAATCATTTTCAATAATAAAATCATGACATCCACCTTTGTTCCCTATTATGGAACTACTAGGTGAACGAAGCAAACTCTATGGATAAATAAATCGGCACCAACTTTTGACGCTATGAGGTTCGTGTTTCTTGTGACCTGTCAAAGATATAATGCTCTATTAGAGAATGCCAATTAACTGTATTCGTATGTGTTTGAACTGCATTATACCATGACGCTAAGGTTGAGTAATATTATATCATTGTTTGAATTCCATTGTTTTTTTGAAATTCTTTCCATTAAGGATGAAACACACTTCGACGAAGTGCGTCAATTTTATGCCAACATAGTGCCGATATAGGGAGGGTCGTTATCTACTATAGTCAATGGTAGAAAGTTTGACGTTGACCTATGGAAGAACAATTGTTTACTAAGTTGGTCATACAAGAGCCTTGAGGATTGTTATATGACATTTTCTAATGGCCATTTGAACAAATATCATCGTTAAAACAGGCTCGTACATGTTGTACTAGACATGGGCAAGGATCACAATTTGGAACATCCAATTAGATTTGTAATTCTAACTTATTGATAATATTCCCATGCATATTTTTTTCCTTGTGGATGATACGTTCCAAAACAATGTAATTTGTTGCGCTCATAATATTTTCTTCTCCACAACTTTAACTTATCAGTAGGTTTGTCTCCATCTCTTTCAATTGGTTAACCACAAGGTTTTTTGCCTTATTTTTCTAACACACTTTCGAATGCGGGACTTGAATTGCACGTGACCGAAGAATTGGACTTATGTATACGATAACAGTTTCATGTTCGAATCTATGAATTGTCTAATTATAAATAATTTTGACAAATAAATTAATATTAATGTTACAATATCTGAAGAACAGTCAAAATGATAATTTCACTATGTAATGAATTTGTCCTCTCAAACTTTTGATCGAAAAATGGAGCATAAATTAGAAACAATTTTAAAACAATCTTACAAGCTAATCAATCATGAAAGAAAACCATTTTCTCGTAGAACACTGTTGTGGTACTTGCCTTACTACTACCATACAACATAACAAATTACATGGTGGTGGTGCATCCGGTTGACAATAAGTTCTCACCAAATTTACTATTTGTACCTCTTTTCGAGGTGTTCCAATTATGTTTGCGATCGAGTAAATAACTCTACAAACAGATTGATTGGATCAATTTAGAAAATAGAAATATTTGTACAAGTTATATGTTTTGTCACCACTTTGTGGAAAATCATTAGGTATGAATATGTTAGATACCCGTGACTTGATTGGTGAAATAGTATCTCTCCCCCAAAAAGTTTTTTTCCGACACCTAAAGAATTTTTTTGTTGCGAATGAACAAGATGTTGAGGAACTGTCAATGCGTAAAATCATATTTGTTGATCCGGATCTTTTCCAAAGAAAAGGGGAAACTTGTCTTACGATAGAAGCAATAGTGATGTGGCCGATTATTCAAGAATCGAAGTCGATTTGCTTTATAAAATGAAGGTGTCAATGAACTTCTATGAAAATATTTGACTTGATTCAGCCAATTGTCTTAATCGTGAAACATCATTGATAAATTGGAATCCATATTATCAAAGGATATTTAGCTATGATTTCTTGTATGGAATGAGTCACTCAGCCACTTTGGTATTTTATTGAACCAAAATGGTGATATTGTTCCTCCATTGATAAATTTTATTGATTTTTGGGAAGTATCATGACCATCCAATAAGCAGGGTTTCCATTTTTTTTTCTAATGAACAATTTGAAGACCTATCGATTCTAACAACTCAATACAGAGTTGATCATTTTGACCTTTTAATTCATAGATGTAGATCTCGGACCTATGAATGGGGGAACCACCTTCACGTAGATGGCAGTGGTGGTATGTGCCTCAAAATTTCAACTTTGATTGTTTCATCACCTATGTACTGAAAGTACGAGTACTCCTTTTCCTTTAGGTCATATCAACTAACAATACTAGTCCAACTACGGGTAATGAAGAGACTGTTCCTACCACCAAACAACCAAAGCATGCTGGATAATGGGAGCCTCTTCCCATCATCCCCCAATAGCCATTTTAGACCCACGTATATCTCAGAGTTATTATCCCTTAAACGTGACGAAAATGTAAATTCAGTTGCGTCTGTCACGGGATTGAAAACATTTAGAAAGGCAGAGTTTGAACCCGATATTGTAAAAGAACCAATGTGAATCAACGAAATAATGAACACGAGCGATTGTTTTTAAATACAAAGTTGAAAATGGATGAAATACAAATTAATCAAATCAGAATTACTAGGTGTAGTTCAGAAATTGCGGGTATTGTTTTACAGGGAACGCCGGTAGGAAAAAAAGTGCCAAATTTTGAGATCCAATATGCACCTTTATTTAATTAATAAAAGTAGGTCATCAATGGTCAATGAAATGTATTCCCCACAAAATACAATTAATAACCGAATGCGGACCACAAGCGTGTCTACATTCAAAATTTATAGAATTGGTTTTATATGAACAAATTCCAAGTAAAAAATCTTAAATGAATGCTAAAAAATTGAGTCCTAATTTTTAATTGTTATGATATCGAAACAATGAGTCATGTCGCAATGTTTACTCACAACCACTGCTTAATGAAACCAATCAATGATGGTTAAAATCTAACCACATTTGTTTTTCACATGGAAGATGGCGGTTATACCATAACCGCCGCTTAACATTTGCAGTTAATCGTCCTTTCAGTCTTCCTTTAGAGTTACAAAATGTTCTGTTATTAGAACATGTGATGGACAGCAATTCCGTGCTATTTTACCAAAAGCATCGCGCATTACGTTAATGATTCTTTTTGCACTAGTCTGTTTGACTATTTCGATTTAATGTGTATTTTGATATTCTATTAGGTGTTTATCTATTTTAATTTAGTGTACTTTATTGTTTTTAGTTGATATATAACTATTCTGATTTGATGCCTATTTTAATTGTTTTGATATTTAACTAATTAATAAGTATATTTTTAGTTTTAATTATTGTTTAATTATTTTTATTTGATGTGTAATAAAAATATTTATATAATTAATTTTTATATACTATAAATTTGATGAATAATATAGTGGTTTTATTTAATACTAGATAATACTCAGGTTTTGCACAGACGTGAATTTGAATATTATTATATCAATATATATATATATATATTAATACACTTTAATTAGTTGATAAAAATATTAATAATTAACACTTTGAGTTCGTCTCTTAAAAAACCATCTTTCCATTAGTTGCGGAAAGACCAAGGTTTGATTGCAAATTAGAAGAAGTCAGAATAAAAATTTTGGGTTGCATTAATAGGGTTACAAACTAATAACTACTGCACGGTGCATACTAAAATTTTAATATTGCTACTAAAATCTTTTACGTTTCTATAATTTTATTTCTACTCCGTCTTTTCACATGCCTATGGAAGTGCGGTCATTCTCAAGATTTTGTCATAAAAATTTAATGCATTAAGGTATATTATATTATAAAATTATTATAAAATTTATATTATCCTAAATTTCAACTTTCTTCAACTTTTATAATTAATAATTATAATATATTGACAATCTAAAAATATATATATATTTTTTAATCTTATACGAAGAATTTATACTTTTTGGATCAAAATTTAAAACTTATATTCATAATTTTCTAATTCAATCCATGAATTGTTGACAATACACTAATTTAAAAAATTTATATCTAACATTAATAATTGTTAACATTAACCACTGGTGCTGTTGGAAATGTCCATTTTACGAAATACAATATTTGTTGACAAGGGAAATTTTTTTCCCATCTTCCCTGGAATGTTAAATAAAAAAAATGACCTTCTTTAGAATGTTTTTTTGGTCGAAATAGCACAATACTATCAATTAATCATAATATATTTAAAAACTTATTGGAAGAAAAAGAAAATGGATATCTATAAGTCAATTGCACAAAATTTAATTAGTAAAAACTATCATCTAATTTAAATATTTAAAAAAAATTGCAAATTTTTTTATCATAATAATAAATATATATTTTTATCATAAACCGTGCAACGACACGATATTACAATCAAATCTTTAAAAATTAGATTTTTTTTCATATTCTATGGAATCCATATGCATGCAATGTTGATAATGATAATGTTATTTTTCTAAAGTGTTCAAAAAAATCTTGGTAAAGACCGTCTTTCCATAGGCATATGGAAAAACAGGGTTAATTTAGAATTATAGAAACGAAAAAAGTTTAAGTTGCAATATTAAAAGTTCATTATGCAGCGTGGAGTTGTTATAAGTTTATGACTCGATTAATGCAATCCAAAAATTTTATCTTGATTTCTTCTAATTTGCAATTTAAACATTGGTCTTTCCATAACTTATGGAAAGACGGTCTTTCAAAAAAAGAACTCATTTTTAATACTATTACCAATCACATATTGATATGTACTAAAATATGTCATTTCTAAATATTAATTAGCAAAGATAAAATAAAGTCGTATAAATAGAAAAAGTCTTGGGCAAGACCACTTTTCCATATGCATATGGAAAAACCGGGTTAAATTAGAATTATAGAAAGGTAAAAGGTTTTAGTTGTAATATTTAAAAAGTATTATGCAACGTGCAGTAGTTATAAGTATATGACTCGATTAATCCAAAAAAATTATCATGATTTTTTCTAATTTATAATTTAAACCTTGTCTTCCATGACTTATGGAAAAACCGTTTTCATGAGATGAACTCTAAGAAATATTGCAAATAAAATTATAAATTATTAAATAAACCATTGAAAGTATTTACAAATAAAATCTTTCAGTACTATAATTAATATTTATATAAAGCATATTATATTAATTTTTGTTTCAAAATTAAAATTTTATTAGAAAAAATTATATATATTTATATAAATAAAAGTTACTTCATCTATTATTCTATATATTTAACATAGTAATTTTAGATATATTTTTAGGCAAATTAAATTACGTGGAAAGAATTGATTGCAGCGGGTAAAAAAAGTAGATGAAAATAATTCATTTATTATCATGAAATGAAGTTTGATAATTTTAAAAAGATAAACCAAAATGGAAAGTGTATCAAATTTTAAAATATATATTGTAAAAAATAAATATTGTGAAAGAATTTCCCTAACAAATGGATATTGAGAATAGAAAAAAAATGCGCATCTTCATAAATAGGGTGTGATTAATTACTCGTTAATTGAAAATCAATGAAGTATGGGAAGAACATTGAAAATGGGGAAGAGATTTGCATTGTAAATTGGGGATTGATAAAATATCACATTTACTATTAATTTTAGAAAGTGGCGTGGAATTATGTGTGAATGACACATGGCAAGAATTATGTGTGAATGTCATTTGGAAAAAATGGCCTCCTTTAAAATATACTGTAGGTTTAACTATTTTTATATAAATTTTAACTATATTTATATAATTTTTAACTATTTCAATTTGATGTGTATTTAAGTATTTTAGGGATGATCCCGAGCCCAAGCCTTTCACATTTCTAGATGTTTGGACTAGTAGGAATGATCTCTTAAAATCAATCCAAACCAGCTGGACACAACCAACTCATGATACTGGAATGGTCAAACTATTTTTAAAACTAAAAAGGCTTAAACTTGGGCTAAAAATGGAACAAGGAAAGTTTTGGAGACATTAATGGCAACATAAAGGTTGCAGAGGAGGCTTTGAGACTTCAAGAAATCACATATGAAGCAAACCAGTGCACTCATGAGTTAATAGAACTCAAACACAAAAAGGCAGTTCTTTTAAAAACCCTTAATGAGGAAAATCTTTTTTGGAAACAAAAATCTAAGCTTAAATGGTTAAAAGATGGAGATGAAAATACAAAGTATTTTCATGCCACTGTTAACCAAAGAAGGCTGAAGCAAAACATTTCCAAAATTAAAAATTCAAAAGGTATTTGGACTGATAACTATGCAGAGATAGAGGAAGAAGCAATCCAATTTTCTAGAACCTTGTTACAGGAGGAAGAAGTAGATGACTCTAGCCTTTTTCTGACACATTTCACAAGCCAAATCCCTAAGATAGTCACACCTAAAGATAACCTGGTATTAATGACCAAATCAACCATTCTGGAACTAAAGGAAGTAGTTAACTCTTTAAATCAAAATGGAACCCCTGGACATGATGTATATATTGCCACTTTTGTAAACATAGCTGGTACATAATAAGCCATGATGTCTTAGAAGCAACATATGATTTCATAAAAGGAGGTAAAATTCCCTCTGGAATAGCCAGTTCATGGATATGCTTAATCCCAAAGAAAGAAATTCATGTAACTTTCTCATATTATAGACCAACTTCCCTTTCTAATTTTATTAACTAGATTTTCATAAAGCTGCTAGTCAAGAAATTAAATAACCTGATGCCTAGACTAATCTCTGAAAACTAGTTAGGTTTCATTAAGGACAATGAAATAACAGATAATGCCATTCACCTAAAGGAGCTAACAAGTTTTTTAAATAATAAACTGGTTCACCAAACTGCATTGTTAAATTAGATATTGTAAAGGCTTTTGAAAGGGTTAGACGGTCATTTTTATCTACAGTTCTCTCTAATTTTGGATTTCAGGCTTAATTTATAAACATCATCATATCCAAACTTTCTTCATCTTGGTTCTCTGTTTTGATTAATGGTAAAGCTGCAGGTTCTTTCCAACCTACAAGAGGTATAAAACAAGGAGACCTCCTCTCACCTCTCCTTTTAAATCTATTTTGTAATCTTTTTCTAGGAGTTTACAGTTTTTTTTCAAAATGAAAAACTTAAACATTATCACTTGTCTGCTGGTTCTATTCTTTCTTCACATCTTAGCTATGGAGATGATACAGTCCTATTTTTTTGAAGCCACTAGAAGCACTGTTATTAGACTAAGAGCTTTCTTAGAAGTTTTTGAACTAACTTCTGGGTAGAAGATTAACTATGCTAAGAGTAATTATTTCATTATTAACTCAGCCACTAGATCCCAGGAGAATTTAATAAAAAAATGAATTGAGGGTGAAACCAGGTACTTTTCCTTTCAATTATTTAGGTTTCCCCATCTACAAAGGGATGAAAAAAGAAATTTACTTCCAGCCTCTGCTAGAACTTTATGACAGAAAACTTAAGAATTGGAAAAACGTATGGTTAAGCATGACTGGTAGATTGACACCCATAAAATCAGTTATGTGCTCTATCCCACAACATTTGTGGGTTGTCACGGAACCCCCAAAATTCATAATCAAAGTTCTAAAAAGAAAGATAACTAGATTTTTCTGGGGGTAAAGCCAAAATTGAAATAAAAAGGTTTGGATTAGCTTAGATAGAATGTGTTACCCGCTGGAACGGAATGGTTTAGGTCTAAGAAAACTAACTGACATCATTGACATTTTTTTATCCTAAGTTATGGTGGAAATTCCAACTAGGAAATACTCCATGGGCTCAGTTTATGTGGTCAATGCCACATAAAAAGAGAAATTCAGAAAATTGGAAAAGAATTCTAAAAGTGGATCCTTTGGCACTAAACAATACTAGGGTTTCAATTGGAAATGGCCTCTCAAACTTTTTGACATCTAACTGGACATGTTTTATCCCTTTGATTGACAGGATTGCACCCAACATAATACCCCTCGATCTATCAGTTGCTGAATTTTTAAATAATAAAGATACATACATGCCTAATCTAAACCATCTGAATCATGACATCTTAGTTTTTCTACAGGATTTCAAACTCCAACTGAAAAGACAAGATAGAATGGTTTGGAAACCAGCAAAAAATGGAAATTTCTCTTTCAAAGCTGGACACCAGATTATTTCTCAACATCGAGGTAACCTAAGATCCTTCAAACAGGTATGGAATGCTAAAATACCAAAAGAAAGTTTTTATATTTTTATGGAAGCTGGTAAATGTTGTGCTGCCTTTTGATGATATTTTGGTTTTTTTAAAAAATATCACTTGCTTCTAAATGCCCTATGTGTTACAACCTGGATTCAATGTCTCATTTTTTCCCTTCAATTCTTGTACACTGGCAAAAGAAATATAGTGTGATATTAACTCTATCCTAGGCATCACAGTTCCTGACTTTCACTCAATTTTTGATAGACTGAAATTTTACTGGTCCTATAAGGGAACATTTGTTGTACACTCACAGATAGTGAACACTTTAAAATCTTTTGTAGTTTGGAACCTGTGGAAAGCTATAAATAACCTTATATTTGATGAGATAAAACCTGATATAGTTAATATTATGAAGCTCATCAAAGAGAATCTACTTTTTGCTTTCCATAAAAAAACCCCCGTTTCCCATAAACCAGTAGACAAATTTTGGGTTACAACTGGTATCAATCCTAAATGGAACAACTCTAGGAAGCCTAACATCATCATATTTAATTGGAAAAAGCCTTCTTGTCATTTAAAAATCAATGTAGATGCTTCCTGGGTAAGAGGAAAGCCATATTGTGGAATTTTAGTGGTCATAAGAAATTAAAAGGGTAAATGGATTTCTGCCTGTATCTCTTCTGAACCAGCTACCAGCAGTTTCCATGCTGAACTAATGGCTATCCAAAAATGTTATCATTTGGCAACAACTTTGGAAAGTAATCATTTCATCATTGAAACTGATAGTATACAAGATTTCAGTGCATAAAGGATCCATATATATCTCCATGGCAACACTTTAACATTGCACAAAGACTACACAGATCCCTATCTGAATCCCAACTCTCTCATGTGTTGAGAAAAGGGAATCAGGTGGCGGATGGGTTAGCCAAACAGGCTGATAATGGAAAATTACAGTCTTACACATTGATGTATGCACACTTAGATCAGAAAACAAAAGGTCATCTACACCTAGATAGGTTAAATGTGCCAAATATAAGAGTAAATTAAATTGATATTGATGATAAAAATACTTCCAGATCACCCATTTGGTTTAAACAAAGGAGAAAACCTGGACAATTTGGCTCATGTGCAGATCACTCTTTCGGCTAAGAAGAAGTTTCGAGCCAAGTTTCAAGAAGAGAGAAGAAAGTGCATACTTTTTATACCTGGACTGCCTTCACAACCAAGTGCTTAAGGAGTATTTCCAGGAGTTCAGGACATGGACAAAAGGAAAAATCCAGAAGCGATGATGATGGATACAAACATCCACCAAAACATAGGGAGAAATTGAAAATTTGTCCATGGTTTAGCATTAACATGGGGGTGGAGGTGCAACCACTGGAATCATTTAGAATTTCATCCTAAGTATCTTATTTTTGGTAGCAGAACAAAAGATGAAGTGGCAACTATATTGCCTTTTGTGTCTCTTTTGTAACAAGTCAAGATATTTTTTGATCAAATCTCTTGCAAAGACCCTATCAATTTTTTTGGTTAGATTTGGGGATCTTAATAAACATCCCCCATTAATATGGGTTTGATTAAAAATATTTTAATGTATTTTTAATATACTTTAATATTTTATTTGATGTTTAAATATTTTAATTTGATATGTTACAATTATAATTTGACTCTTGGAGCTCTTGGAGAAGTGGCTTAAAACTCGGTTCTAGACTCGTTTCTTGCTCAGTTATTCATCAGGTTAAGAACCAGATGGGTGGAAAAAATCACCTAAAAAAATAAAACTCACGGAAAAATAAGTTAGAACCCATGTCACATTTCCAATTCACCATCATCATCGTTGTGATCACAATAAATCATCCGACCAATATCCCACTGGACCGAATCATGTGACGAATTTACGGGGTAATAATTGTGTATATGTATTTATACTCTGGGGTACATTATATATAAGTACAAAGACCTATACGGAAAAGGAAAAGGAATATAATCTAATTATAATTACAATTACAAGTAATATTCAAATAATATTACAATTCCTTAATATTCCTCCTCAAGTTTGAGCATGGAGATAAAAAATTCCCAACTTGCCAAGCAATGAATGAAACTGATTCTGCCCGAGAGCTTTGGTAAAAAAATCCGCTGGCTAATCAGTTGTGCGAATATGATGAGTAACAAGAATATTAGATTGGACAAGATCACTGACAAAATGACATTCAACCTCTATATGGTTCATACGTTCATGTAACACCGAATTAGCCGCACTGTAGAGAGCAGATTGGCTATCACAAAACAGTCGCATAGAAGTAGAATGCACAACACCCAAGTCACGAAGCAAAGACTTAAGCCACAACAACTCATAACATGCAACGGCCCTAGCACGATACGCTGCTTTAGCAAAAGACCGAGAAACTGTTGGTTGCTTATTGGTCTTCTAAGAAACCATAGAATCACCAACCGTGACAAAATACCCAAACAGAGACCGTCGCATGATGGGGCAAGCAGCCCAATCAAAATCACAATAAGCAGTCAATTTTAAAGAACTACATGAAGATAGAAATAAACCTTGACTAGAATGTCTCTTGAAATAGTGCAGAACTCGAATCGCAGCTTGCCAGTGAGGAGCACAAGGAGACTTCACAAATTGAGCAAGTGTATGAACAAGATAACTAAGCTTAGGATGGGTAATAGTCAGCTAAATGAGGCGACCCACTAGGCGCCAGTAGTGCTCAGGATCATCATAAAGGGAGTTTTGACCTTCGCAAGATCATGATGTTGTTCCATAGGGAAATCAGTTGGTTCAGAGGCCAAAAAATCTGCAGATAAGATATCCAGGGCATATTTCCTTTGTGAAAAAAATATCTCATCCGATCCTCTAGCAATCTCTATTCCCAAGAAATACTTAATTGTACCAAGATCTTTCATATGAAAACAAGAGCTTAAGTATTTCTTGAATTCAGAGATGAGCATCAAAGAACTACCAGCAATGACCAAATCATCCACATGGACAAGGACATGCAAAGAAACTGAGCCACGAGTAAAATTAAATAGAGAGTAATCTGCCTTGCTCTGAAAAATCCAAATGCACGTAAAACCTGAGTCAATTTTGCAAACCAATTACGAGGGGATTTCTGAAGACCATAAAGAGATTTCTGAAGCTGAAAAACCTGACCAGGAGACGCAGGGTAGCCCGTTGGAGGTCACATATATACCTCCTCATGCAAATCACCATGTAGAAAATAATTATGCACATCCATCTGGTGTAGTTCCCAACCACGAATGACTGCAACTAATAAAAACTAACTAACCGATACACCCATTTGCATCCGACATCAGTCTTATGCAGAGGTAATGAAGACAAAGTCCATGTGTTATTGCGCTTAAGAGCATTAAGTGCATCAGCCATTGCATCATGCTAATGAGCATACTTTGAAGTCTCAGAATAAGTGGTGAGATCTGCACTGGAAGTTACTGCACACAAAAATCTAGAATGTGTACTTGAAAATTTATCGCAATTTACAAATTCGGTTAAAGGATAGAGAACACCTGAGTATTATGATGGCGCAGATGTGACTATAGCAGTGGGGGAAGGGGGTATTAATATCAACAACAGAGCATGCATAATCTTCCAAGTAATTAGGAGGCTGGCGATCGCGAACACTCAGTCGTACAAGAAGAAGCTCGATCGCAGGTGGCGGCACCGAATACAGATTCGGCAAACCAGGCGACAGAAGAAAAGTGGTCGGAGGAGGCGCCACCTCAAACGGCGGTGGTAAAGCGGCCAGATCCTTAATCGGCTATGGAGATACGTGACCAGACACCGGTGGCGCGTGAGGCACGTGCGGTGGAATCTCCAGCAGCTCGTGCAGCGCGTCTGGGATCAGATCAGTCAGCGGTAAAGCAAGATGGTGAGAGAGAGTAGAGACCAGCGTCGTGGCTGGTTCTCCAACGAGAGCAGGTTATCTAGCGGCGGTGAGTGTTCCGACATCGGGGAAGTGGCAAGCGGCGGGGTGATAGCCGGTGTCGGTGATGGTGTAGATGGAACAATGTACGGAAAGTGGTCTTCATAAAAATCAACATCTCGACTATTGAAGAAGGTACTAGTTTCCAAATCATAAATGCGATATCCTTTCTTTTCGGCATGGTACCCAAGGAAAAGACAACGCCGACTTCTTGGAGCAAACCTGTCACGATATCTGGGAATGTAGGAGGCAAAATACAAGCATCCAAATACTCGTAACATATTGTAATTTTGACTGCGTCCATAGATTAACTCAAATGGTGTTCATCCATTGAGATGCTTTGTCAGTGCATTCTCCCTAGAATTTAATCGGAAGATTGGTTTGAAAGCGCAAGGAACAAGCCACATTTAAAAAATGACGATGCTTACACTCAACATGACCATTCTACTGTGGTGTATTAACCACAAAAGTCTTTTTTTTTTTTACAAATTCAGCAAAATATGATCTCAAAGGTAGAAATTATGTACCATTATCAGCCCGAACACGCCTAACGACGAGACCGAACAAATTCTTGACCAGAGCACAAAATTCAATTAATCTTGAGGCAACTTCTGACTTAGAAACTAGCGAATAAACCTAAACAGATTGGGAATAATCATCAACTATAGTTAAAAAATAAAATTCACCACTAGAGGTTTGTGTCTTATGATGACCCCAAACATTACAATGTATTAATTCGAATAAATAACTAGCATTTGAAGAACTCAAAGGAAAACTATGTCTTGTCTATTTTGCTATATGAAAGACAGAGCAAGGAACAGAAACATTATAAGTGCTAAAATCAATGGTAGAAATAGGAGACAACACAGTAGAGGAAGGATGCCCAAGATGCTGAAGCTATAAATCAGAAGAAGAAACTGAAGCAACTGTCGGAAAAGACTGCAAGATATGAGGACGAACATTCCTATCTAGCAGACAAAGACAATAAACCCCCTATTGTTGTTCACCCACACCAATGACAATCCACATACTGATTGTCTGTAAATTGCAATAATTTTTAGTAAACAAAGCTATACATTTTAAGGCAGATAACAATCTAGAACAAGTTAATAATCGGCATTGCAGAGAAGGTATGTAGAGCACACGATTAAGAGTAACATCCCCAAAGCGAAAAGACCCATATTGGGATGCAGATGACACAGAACCATCAGACAATATAACATTCACATATGGACAACAGTAGTAATATCAATCAGAGAACCTTTGTCACCAGTCATGTGATGCGAGACTCCCGAATCAAGAATCCATGGTAAAGTAGACTTACCTGACCCATTGTCAGACACAACATTAAACTGATTAAATAAATGTAGGATCGTACTCCATTAGTCATCAGATACAGCAGGACCAAAGTTAGAGTGAAAAGAGGGTAAGGTGCGCGACCGTGGCGGTGTGGTTAGGGGGCAACACGCTGGCACCAGAAAAAGGAGGCAGAGCCAGGCGGGCGCCGACGGCCGGTCCATCATTCCCGGCGGTGGCGATCGGCTGATTTGGCCCCATTTTCTCGAACTTATGGTTCAATTCCTTGAACCAATCTGGGACACCTGTGAGTCTGAAACGGGTATCTTTGTCATGACCCTTGTGATTACAATGTGTACAGATCAGATTCTTGCGATCAACAGAAGTGAGAAAACTGTCAAAGGTTTGGTTATCATGATGACTATCTGGAGGTTTGATAATGGTTTCATCAACAAAAACTCAGTTAGAACCCATGTCACATTTCCAATTCACCATCATCATTTCATCGTTATGATCACAAGAAATCATCCAACCAACATCCCACTGGACCGAATCATGTGAAAAGTTTACGGGGTGATAATTGTGTGTTTGTATTCATACTCTGCGGTATATTATGTGGAGGTACAAAGACTTATACAGAAAATGAAAAGGAATCTAATCTAATTACAATTACTATTACAAGTAATACTCACATAATATTACTATATCTTAATATCATGATTGAATTTTGAAATACTAGTTTTTAAAATTAGTATCATATATCGCAATCATCGTTGTGTCGAGTTAAAGAATAATATGCCTAAAGAACTTGCAATTCCGGAAAAGAGATTATTTATAGCGTGGCTTAGGTAGTCTAGCCACCGTCAAGAAGGTTGAAACTGTTGGAAAATTCAGAGGCAGTAGATTAGATCAAGCCCGATCTTTTCCCCTCTATTTTATATTTGAGATTTGGCTTATGAATTTAATTTCAACTTTTAAGTACGACCCCAAAAAAATAAAATTATTATCTAGATTATTTATGGTTTTACTGTAAGACATTATTATAAGAGACGAACTCATCTTAATATCATATATATTTAAAAAGTATGTCTCAGGAAATGTGGCATATCCATAAATTTATGGATAGGCCAAAGACTGTTTTATAAAATTGGGTTCATTTTCTAATTAATGAAAATTTGAGTTCTTAATTAGAGAAAGGGATAACATTGAGAAATATGCACCTTTCTGATATCTTCTTCTTCGCCTCTCTCTTCTTCCTCTTCTTCTCCTTTTCTGCACTTCCTGGCCGCTACGTTTTTTTTTGCTTTTATTTGGCAGATTCTCCGCGCTCATTTTTTGCTTGTTTTCCAAATGAAATTGTTGTGTTATTTGGAAGTTTTATTCACAGTTGAATGTGTAGTGTACCTACTTCTTTCATTTCTGTGATTGCTTATTTCTCTAGAATCATCATTTTTTTCTTTGTCAGTTGTTGCATCATTCGTCGAATGAGGTATGTCGTACATCAAGGGTTTGTTTTAGGTTGTATTATTACTCATTTTTTATTCATTTTGTCAAATTTGGTATGTTCATTGTTATTTTCGAGCCTTGGATAGCATCATTTTTTGTGTGTTTTGAGTTTCTATATGCATTTTTCTGTGAGTTCTCTTGATACAACAAACTTGTTGATCGTTCATCTTGAATTACGATATGCATCCATTTACTTATATGTTACAACTATTATTATCCAGTGTGTAACTGTGAGTTGTACTGTGAATCACCTTTTTTTTATTCGTTATTGATTGTTGATTTTTAAATTACAAGATATATTTATTTACTGATATATTGCATCTGTTAGTATTTAGTGTGTACTTGCTAGTTGTGATGTGTATGACCTTTTATTTTTCATTTGTTGTTGATTGTTTATTTTGAATTAGTATATGCATCTGTGTTGCCTCTGTTAGTGCCTAGTATTTACTTGTTAGTTTTATTGTGTATGACTTTTTGTTTTCGTAGTTGATAATTGTTCGCTTTGAATTAGAAATTTTTCATGTTTGCTTATATGTTGCAACTATTTTTATCTAATGTGTATGAGGATTCAGATGACGATGACATTGAACTTAAGGAATTCGAAGATGATCTGCCATTGAAGATTAATAATTGATTCATTGTATTAGAGACTGTTAGTTAATCTAGATAAGAATATTGTTGTAATTGAAGGTCCCTAATAGAAGATTTCTATTATTAGCACCTGTAGGATTTACCCTGTATCCTCCCCTTTGTTCAAGTGTTGAGAGTTCCTATTGTGGCTGAAACCGAAAATATTTGCATGCTTTTTCTACAAAGTATGCAATATTTTTACATGTGTTTCTTTCATGCCGACAAGACTTTCAGTGACATCTCTTTTATTGAAATAAGGAAAATTTGCTCACATGTTTGAAAATAAATACTCCCTCCGTCCCAGAGAAATTGGCACAATTTCTATTTTCGTCTGTCCCATAGAAATTGACACAATTAAATTCTTAACTAAAGTGGCAATAACTGAGCTTATACATTTACTATATTATCTCTCAAAAAGTTGATTAAATCTACATGTCAACTCTTCCATTACCAAAACATCCTTCATTTATTTCCCATCAATATTTCCACCTCATCTTGCATAAAATACTGATCCAAAAGCAATTGTGCCAATTTCTTTGGGACGGAGGAAGTACAAGTTTTAATATTATCAACATACATTGTAAGGTATTAAGTGCAGTTCATAAGAAAATTTGAAAAAACTACAAAATTATATAATTTATTTTTTGTATACTATAAAAAGTACTAGTTGTAGGCTAACATATGCATGTTTAACCAAAATAGAAACAATTCATAAGGTGACTTATGCACTACCTCCTAGCAAAGTTTTGCTATAAATAAAAGGAAGAGAAAATGACTTCTGTGGCCCTTCAACTATCGTCATCGTCTACTTTTGGCCCCTTAACTTACAAAACTGACCAATCGTGCCCATTTCATCAGGTTAAACCATTAAGTCTGGTCAAAGTGTTAATTTTAAGGGTAAAAAATTATTTTCAATTTTTTTATTTCCTTTCCCCTTTTTTATGTTCCTATTCCTTTTTTCCTTTTCTATTTTTTATTTTACCTTCTTCCCCCTTCTCTTACCCATTCCCATTCTATCACCTCCAACACCCACCACCACCACCGAATCATCTGTCGCCGCCATACCAGACTCCATTGCCACCACCATCACAAATGTCGAAGAAGAACCCAAAGAGGCGAGCGTCATCAATTTCCAACCGGAGGAGAACAATCCCACAACCCCAAGTCATCAATGCTGGAGCTCTGATTTGGGCACTAGCTAACGTCGGAGGATTAGGGGGAAGGGTTTGTAAATAAAAAGGTGAATTGTCAATTTTACCCTCAACTAATGAAGGAAACTTTAATGTTAATGGTTTGACCTGATGGAATGGCCACAATTGATCCGTTTTGTAAGTTAAGGGGCCAAAGTATTCAAAAAAAAACGATAAAGGTCCAGAGGTGGTTGATGGTAATAGTTGAGGGGCCACAAGAGCCATTTACTCTAAAAGGAATTGACAATTTTAAATCAAATGTGTGTTTTATTTTAAACAGTACATGTTGTAAAGTAATCAATGCATAGTTAATATGAAAATTTTAAATTGTCAAATTTTAACTTAACTTATACGCTACCTCCTAAAAAGGTTTCAAAATTCACATTCAAAGTTTTTAAAATATATGCATATTTTAATATAAACTATACGCGTTGTAAGGTAACAAGTGCATAGTATATGTGAAAATATTCAACAACATTTAGTTCCCTATTTTTAACCTTTGCCACAGGTTTTTACATGTTCATAGCTGTAGATTTCATTCAAAAGTTTCAACGACAAACTCATTTACATCGAAGGCAATTCAACAACATATGCTCAATCAGATGTGAAAATTGATACCTTGGACACTATTAAGAAAATTTTTATCTTCTTGAAACTGATTTTCATTCATTTAAAATTTCATTCGTTGATTTAGTATAGTTCATTTTTCGAACATTTGCCACATTTTTTTACATGTTCATAGTAGTGGAATTCATTCAAAAGTTTCAACAATAATTTCATTTACATCGAAGACAATTCAAAAGAATAAGCTCAATCAAATATGAAAATTCATATCTTAGGCAAAATTTTATCCTATTGAAACTCAATTCATTCATTAATGTAGATCTTGTTTTAGGGCGAAGAGCTAATCACATATTTTGAAGAAGAAAGGAGAATGGAAAAGTTTGTAAAGGATGGGGTAAGTCTCTGCTCGTCAATTTTGGGGAAGATGGGTTGTAAATTTTAAAAGTGAATGAGAATAATTTCTCTATTATCATTTACTTACTGAAAGAGTCGCATATGTAGAATTAAAAAGATAATGATGAATCCCTTTGATGGAGGGATTAATAGTACAAAATATTTACTTGATATCTACACAAGACGTCTACATACGTTAACAACCCCCCTCCCACTCCACCGTAAGCTCATGAGTGGGCACAAACATGCATCTTGTCTCGAAGAGTGAGAAATTTATAATTATCAACAACCTTAGTAAAGATATCAGAAATCTGATTAAGTGAACGAACATGACGAACAACAAGCTCACTAGAAGCCACTTGCTCTCGTACAAAGTGGTAGTCAATCTTGATGTGCTTGGAGCGTTGAAGAAATATAGGATTAGCATATAGGAATGTTGCACTAAGGTTATCACAAAGAAGAATTGGAGGCCGAAGGACCAAATCGCCCATTTCTGTTAGCAATTGTTGAAGCCGGATTAGTTCTCCAGCAACAAAAGCAATAGCTCGATACTTTCCTTCCATGCTAGACCGAGAAATAACCTTTTGCCAATGAGACGACCAACTAACTAAGTTACCACCAAAGTAGACAACAAAGTCGTGCTGAGATTGGCAATCATATGGGTCTGATGGCTAACTGGCATAAGAGAATTCCACTAACAGTGAGTTACGATACTTCTGAACAACCAAGCCATAAGAGAGTTCCTTTCAGATAGAAACAAATTCTTTTCACCGCGCACCAGTGATCATCAGTGCATAAACTGACAGATGTAGTTGACAGCATAAAATATCTCAAGGTGAGTGATGGTGAACTGTTGTAAGGCACCGACAATGCTTTGGTATAAATTTGGACAAGAAAGAAGGTCTTCGGAGGCGATTAAACGAGCCCTAGGTTCCACGGGAGAGGAGATGGGGCAAGCACATGTCATGTGACTTTGCTCCAGGATGTCGCAAATGAAATTGTGTTAACAAAGCAGAATACCTGAACCAGCAGGGGTGATCTCAATACCCAAAAAATAATGAAGGTTTCCAATGTCTTTCAGGGAGAAGTGACGATGAAGGGATCAAACAAACTCTTCAATGAAGGTTTCATGCGAGCCTATGGTCATAAACAAAGAAAAAAACATAGAAAAAAACAAATCCAGCTTTTTCAACAAATAGTGAAGGATAAAAAACACAAGACTTGAAGCCATGGTGAGTCAGAAGGGCGATATGTTTATGAAACCATGCTCTGGGAGCCTGTTTAAGACCATAAAGAGCCTTGAAAAGTTTTCATACATGAGAGGGCCTGTTAGACATAACAAAACCAGGGGGTTGCTCCATAAACACCATTTCAGAGATATTACGGTTGAGAAAGACATTGTTCACATATAACTTCTGAAGACACCATCTAGAAGAAACGTCCAAGCTCAATACCATCTGAATAGTAGTGGGCTTGACAACCAGGCTGAAGGTGTCAAATTAGTCAACACCGACCTCCTGACGAAATTCTTTGGCGACTACCCATGCTTTGTATCACTCATTTGTGCCATGTGGCTTCTGCTTGACCCTGTAAACCCACTTACAACCCACAATGTTAGCACCATATGGACAAGAGACTAGGTACCTTGTCATTTTACTCATTAAGGTATCATATTCAAGCTGCATAGCATGATGTCAGCTAGGGTATTTAGAGGCTTGATGGAAAATTTTGGGTTTGAGAGATATTAGGAGGGCATTCGGAGAGGATATTTAGTGGAGTGTAGTGCTTTGGATTTAATACACTGAGTGGAAGATCGAGTGGTCATCAAAAGACTGGAGTTATCAGGTGGAGAAAATCGGCTAGGAGCATTTGGATAAGAATGAGGAGAGGGTGGAGAGGGTGGAGAGGATGAATAGGAAGACAAAGAAGAAGAGTGTTTTTTTGGTGAAGAAGTAGTAGCCGAAAAAGAGGAAAACAGAGAGAAGTTTTCATAGGAGTCGTCGACAGAAGTGGGAACTACTGGTCTGGATGGATTCAGCGTAACTTAATGGGAGGAGACATTGAAGCAGCTTTCTGAAGGGCGGAAAGTGGGACGGCAATGTGATCCGATGTAGGTTATGTAGGCAGGGTTATATGATTGGGGTATGGAAAGACATAATCATCAAAAACGACGTAAAGGGAGACATACATGCGAGATGTTCGAACATGATGACAGAGATAGCCTTTGTGTTTTGAGATATAAGAAAGAAAGACACAAGGAAGGGAGTGATACTCTAGCTTATTGGCAGTGTAATGATGCAGAATCAGAAAATATGAATACCCGAACGACTTGAGAAAGCTATAGTCAAGTGTTTTTTCATAGAGACACTCATATGGTGACTTGTGATCGATGATAGGAGTTATGGTGCAGTTGATGAGATAGACTGATGTGTGAATTTATTGTTTTCAAAAATTAACACGCAGATGAGAGTGGGAAAGGAGAGCAATACCTTTTTCCACAATGGTGTGATTGAATTATTCAGCTGATCCATTTTGTTTAGGAGTATGAGGAAAAGAGACTTTATAACAGATGCTAAAGGATTCAAGGAGGATGGAAACATTGCGGTATTGACCACCCCAATCAGATTTATTTTATTTGTGTGGAAAGATGAGTTTGAACGAGTTTAAGGAACAGTTCAAAAATGTATAAGACTTGTGATTTTGCATGAATAAAATAAAGCCATGTAAACTTGGTAGAATCATCAACAAAACTGATATAGTAATGACAACCAGTAGTGGAAAGTTCATAGGAAGGACCCCACACATAAGAATGAATTAAATCAAATGGTTTCAAACACGACTCACTACGACTAGGAGAGGCTATCTATGACTTTACGAAGTTGGAAAGAATCCCAATCTTAGTCCAACTTATTACACGAAATAACTTATGACTGGAGACTAGATTATGAAGAATAGACCCATGAGGGTGAGCCAGACAGTGATGCCAATGTTGAAGAGACATGCGCTCACCCAGATAGGCGACTGAAGAAGGGCTTGAAGCGGAAGACACAACACGTTAACTTGGGAGGAGGTAAGACCATTCTTGACGGTTCCCTTTAGAAGTGTTTGACCCTACTTGTTCTCGACAAAACAAAAATCTTAATGAAGTTCAACAAAGATATTGTTATCACGGGAAAGTTTAGAGACACTAAATAGGTTTTTAGCAATATTTGAAAGATGAAGAATATTTCTTAAATGTAAAGGAGAAGAAACATGATTAATAAAAAGAACATAATGACCAAAATGAGAGATGGGAAGAGATGTACCATCTCCCGCCATAAGGCGATCATTAACGTTTTAGGTGTTTTGTAGAGTGATATTGCAGAGGTCCAGCGTCACATGGTAAGTAGCTCTGCAGTCGATGAACAAGGGATCCTCGATGTTGGAGGGTATGGCGACGGTCGCTGCAAATTCTGACTTTCCGTGGGGGAGCCATGAAACCTAGCAGCTGCATTCTTGTTCCTTTCTGGAATTGCATGGAGATTCATGCGCTGAAAAATTTTATGGCCTTGTGACCGGCTTTCTTGCAGATCTGGAAGAGGTCCACAGTCATCAGAGGCGTCACCAGAGTTGGGCCTCTCAGGGTCCAGTTGCTCCACCACAAGTTCTTGGAGAGGCTGCTGAGAACCAGAAGACCTCGACGTGATGTTGGCGGTGGCAAGCTGGAGCGATTGTGAGTCCTTCTCCAGGATAGACTCATCTTGCATTAGAATTCGGAGGAGTTCTTCAGAGGGGATGGGTTTAGCACGAAGGGAGAGAGTTGATCGTAGAGCGGGGAATTGCGACCCAGGTTGTGAAGAATATAGCCCACAAAGTCCTGATTGGAGATGACATAGAGGCAATCCGAGAGGGAATCTTCAAGATACTGTCGGCAGAGATGCATCTCCCAGGCATTGGTCTAAGCATGGAACATGAAGGTAGAAATGGACCACGCCTGATATGAATCTCCTTGCGAAGACTCTGGATTGCGGAAAATCATATCTTTATTTATTTGAGAATCTCGCACCACTCAAATAAATGCACGAATCGCAGCGTCTAGCCCGCAGGGTACACTCA
>JAULKM010108235.1:0-23697 GCA_032355605.1 Rubia tinctorum | reverse complement strand
ATTTAAAACTAAGTTCGGGTTATATGAATGGATTGTTATGCCTTTTGGATTAACCAATGCACCTAGTACATTTATGCCGTTGATGAATCATGTCTTGAGAAAGTTCATTGGACATTTTGTTGTCGTTTATTTTGATGATATCTTGATCTATTCTAAATCGACTGATGAGCCTCTTAAGCATGTTGAGATGGTTCTTGTTGCACTTCCTGAATCTCGTTTATATGCAAACATCAAGAAATATGCCAATTTATCTTGGACGAGGGAGTATACAAATTCGATCTCCATAATGAAAAGTTGATTCAGTCCCTTACAATATCCGAGTAGCAATTTGTGTCGATTTCTAATTACAAAGTTATGAAATTTCTTCAGGAAATTATTTATCAAAATTTCTAAATTTCCTTTGGAAAGTATTTACCAAAGTTTCTTACTTTCATAACGGCTGCATACAAATTATAGATATATTTATGATACATTAGATTATGAAGTTGTATTGAAGACTTTTTTTTATTTTTTTGATGCTAGGAACACCCAGCGGCGATTGCAATGAGTGGAATTGACATCCAACTCAACTAGCCTCAAGCAATAATTAATTTATTGCAAGGATATCTAAATTACATGTCAACCAGACTGATTGTTTGTACTATTACATATCAGAGATCCAATAAAAAACTGTAATATCGTCATCGGGATTTTAACTTGCTTCCCATGAAAATTATGACCACTTGGTAAATATGAGCGTATCAACATCAATCACTTCGCCAAACAGGGATTTTCAAGAGTTGTAACACCACTTGATCCAAAGCACGATCTATGTTGTTCGAGCTGTAAACACCTTGAATAACACAAATTTGAACTCATCCAAATTAATGGAAACAGTAATTAAAAAGACACAAACTAAATTGCAAAAACACGATCTGTACAACCAGATTGAGAACAAAATATCGACGCGATCAACTAAATCGAGTGATCATAATGAACACAATAATCTAATTTATCAAGTCGAAAAAGAATACTAATGTAAGGAGAATCCATACTTATTCAAAAAAACACTCAAACAATCTCCATTGAAAAGTTACTGTTTCCCCCATCTCCCATGATGGGAAGATGGGGAAAAAGTGAAAAAGTAGGTTTAGAGAGAGAAGGTTGGCTGCGGCTAGGGTTTATATATGTAAATACACGTATTGAAGGCATATTTATAAGGAGAGAGCTTTCCTCAAATAGATTTTTTTTAATGATAGTGCTGATCTGACCCTTTCATTTTTACATAAGTGCTAATTTAACTCTGCATTTTTTTTACTAAAGTGCTGATCTAACCCTGTCTTATTAATAAAAGTACTAATCTAATCCAGGTGGCGGCGATAGATGTTAACCAAGGTTGACCTGCGTTGACTGGCATTGACCGGTGTCGGTGATTGATGAATGGTTTGAGCACATTTTGGAAAGGGTAATTTTGTCTTTTTCCATTTCCCCATTTTTTCCCAAAGGGGTATAATAGTCATTTTAAAGAATTTTGGCCACAATTTGTTTGTCATGGTTAGATTGACACTTTTAACCAAAACATAAAATTAGATTTGAACTTTTGCAAGGTTATATTGAAATTTCCAACCAAAATATAAAACGCACTTCTCTCTACCAGATATTTGTAAAAATAATTCTTGTAATTGTTTTAGTGCTTCTAGTTAATTAAATGTCCGAGCCCTTGATTTTCATGAGTTTTACGATTTTAAAAATATAAATTCATGTAGTTGTAATATTGTAGATGTTGCATTTTTTCGATTAACATGATGAATTGATCCATGAAGTGTTCTCCATAGATAAGCGGTTAGTGTGGTTTTTATTTTTGAATAGTTAATATCCTTAATGGCGGTATTATTGTTTTATATAATATCAAACTTGTAATGGGTAAATTAGGCCATGTTCTTTTCAATTTTTTTAAAAATCAATCATTCCGAGATGTTGGGAAAACGCCCAGCGGCGATTACAATGAGTGGAATTGACATCCAACCTAACTAACCTCAAGCAATAACTAAAATATTGCAAGCATATCTAAATTACATGTCAACTAGACTAATCGTCTGTACTATTACAGATCAGAGCTCCAATAAAAACTGTAACATCGCCCTCGGGGATATTACCTTGCTTCCTACGAAAATCATGACTACTTGGCAGAGAGGAGCGTATCACACATCAATATCACTGCGCCAAACATGGATATTCTACAGCTGTAACACCACTTGATCCAACCACGATCTATGATGTCCGAACTGTAAACACCTTGAAAAACACATATCTGACGTATCCAAATTAATGGAAACCCAAAAGCAGAACCACAAACAGAATTACTAACACACAATCTGAAAAGCAGATCGAGAACAATACATCAACGTGAACAACTAAATCGAGCTATCATCATGAACACAATGATCTAATTGATCAGGTTGAAAAACAAAACTAATATGTGGAGATAAATCTCACACTTATTGAATAATAGAAATAGAAATTAAAATAAATTATTGTTCCCCATCTCCCCTGATGAGAAGATGGAGAAAAAAGATTGAAAAAGAAGAAGGGCTGCAACAAGACGGATGCAGCTATGTTTTTGCTAGAGAGGAGATCTTGTTCTTTTCAATTAAATTGCATTTCCGTTTGTTTCACTTAATTTTGGTTTGATTAAATTTAACTTAATTTGGATATATTATTACTATTTTTGTTTGCTTAATCTTATTTAGGTTGGTTCAATTCAATTCAATTCTAATCGGTTTTAAAGAATAGTGCCTTAGTCTGATTGATGTTTGATTATTAATTGATATCAAAGTTTTTCAAAAATAATAATTTAAAGTTGCTGGAAAAATGCACAGTAGCGATTACATTAAATGGAATGAATATCTAATTCAACTATCCTCTGGCAATAAGTAATCTATTGGAAGGATATTTAAATTACATGTCAACAAAACTGATCTTTTATCCTTTTACAAATTAGATATCCAATAAAGCGGTAATATTGTCATCGAGATATTAATTTGTATCATGAAAAAATCATGACTACTTGGAAGAGAAGAGTTTATTATGCATCAATCACTTCACCAAATATGAATCTTCAAGAACTGCATTACCAGTCGATCGAAAATACGATCTATGTTGTCCAACCTGTAAATACATTGAAAAATATAGATCTCACGCATCCAAATCAATGAAAACCGTAATATAAAAACACAAACAAAATTACAAAAATAGTACAATCAGATCAAGAACAAAACATCGATGTGAACAACTGAATTGAGAGATTAATGATCATCATGAACATAACAATCTAATCTATCAGGTTGAAAAATAATACTAATGTATGGAGACAAATCCAAACTTATTCTACATTCATTAACATAACGTTCAAAAAATATCAATTGAAAAACTAATGTTTCTCCATCTTTCCATGATGTAAAGATAAGGAAAAGAAAATTGATAGAAAATGTATGATTTTGGAGATTTTGGGGATTTTGAAGAGAGGGTGTGCTGCAGAGGGTTTGCGCGGGAATATCATTTGATATATTGATGATGATAACATTGTATCGGTGGCGAAGCTACGCCCGGACAAGGTGGAGCAATTGCCCCACTTTTTTTAGAAAAATTATTAATTTTAAATTAATAATAATTAATTAATATATAATTTTTTATTAGTGTCTTTTTTTAAAAAATAAATAATTTATCCTTCTAAATATTAAATTTTCTCAAAATTTTAACACTATTTTCATATATAGAGTTATCAAATTAAATTGTGATTCACCAATATTTTTTTCTAGCTCCGCCCTGCATTGTATATCAATTTACTCTTTTGTAATTGTTGCTACAAGCTGAATTCCTGATACTTTAAATTGATTGATATTAAAAATTTTAAAACGTTTATCAGTACTTCAATAATTTCACATATATGTATGGAGTACTCAATTTGGTGATTCACCTCGGGAAAAAAGGGAGCTTATGTGCTATATATTGTGATTATATTTTGTGGGATTATTGTAATTTTATTGAGATATAATTTGCACTTTGTATGTTTTTGGTGCAGGAATTCATGGATTGTGAAGAACTGAGAGAGAGCTATACAGTGTACTTTTTTCCCTTAACCAACGATTTTTTCCACTGAATTTTTCAGTTTAAGGTTTTTAATGAAGTGATGTGCTCCAATAAAAAATGTTCTATTTTATAAGACATTATTTCAGAGATGAAGGAAATGAAGCAAAAGCGGAATTGCTGAAATTATAGGGTGAAAATTAAATTATTGAAGAGTTGTGGATTTGAAGAATTAAAGATATTCAGTTCTCATATTGATAAAGATTGTATTATCTCTTTCCAATTGAAATTATTTAATTTTATGAATTAGTTAATTAGAGTTAGAATAGACTATATTTTATATTTTATTTCTTTCGGAAGAAGAATCCGAATGGGCCTTGGTTTTGTAAGGGTGTTGTTATATCTCGCCTTGTATTTTACTAGTTACGCTCTGAATACGTATCTATACTTGTATTATTTATTGTTTTCCTTTTATTTTTGTTTGTTTCTCCCCCCATATTTACTTCCCTTCAACCATTCACCATTCAAAAGCTCCCCACTTAAACATTTCCTCCCCCTCTCCACTCCACCAATTTCTGTTCCTAACCAGCCGCCGCCGTCGTTGCCTACCATCCACCGTCGTTGCCTACCATCTGCCTCCGCCACCGTACATCCGCCGCCGACGAACGCGTGAAAAGTTAGTATTCTTCTTTCTCGTAGAAATAGAAACCCTAAAATTTGGGTTGAGGGTGGCTTTCACCCATTTTTGGTTGTGTGTTTGTGAGATTGGCTTGATTTTTAGGGTTGAGGGACGTTTGAGGGTTTGGCCGTTCGTGTGTGAGAGCGGAAGACGGTGCGGTCGTGGAGGATATTGGCCGTGTTTGTGGGCTAGCGGAGGGACAACGGGGTCTGGCGGTTTGGGTGGCGGAGAATGGTAATGGGGCGGGTTCTAAGACTGCGGGAGAAATGGACGGAGAATGGTGGCGGGTCGGGTGGAGGAGGTGGGTTTGATAATGGGTGGCGGAGGCGGTGCCGGTGAAGGGTGAGGGGAGGTGGTGCCGGTGGAGGGAGTTGGACTGGAGGTGGCGCCGGTGAGGGGAGGCGGCGCCGCTTGGGGTGAGAGGTAGGGTTTTTGGGTGGAATGAAATTAAAATGAAAGTAAAATGTAATTTAAATATAAATAAATGAAATGTAAATGAAATTTAAATTGTTACTGAAATTTAAATTGTAATGAGAAATGAAATAAAAATTTAAAATGAAATTAATTAAAATTTAAATTAAAAGAATGAATTTATTGAAATTTAAAATGAAATTAAAATTTAACGAAATAAATGGTTTATGGGAATAGGCTTTTTAATTGAAAATTAAATTAAATTTTAATGTGGGGATTAATGAAAATATGATATGGAACATTTTGAACATAGTGATAGGATTTGATTGAAAAAATAAATTAATATTGAAACATATAATATTTGAAGCAAATAATAGCAAAGATAAAATTTTAAAAAGGAAGTTGAATTTTTTAGAAATAATATGAAATATAGTTTGCATAGAAAAATGTTATTGCAAAATTTGATTATAGTTTCATTTAATTAGTATATATTTTGATAGGTAGCTAGAATAAAAATTATATATGTTGAAAAATAATATGCTGAAAATGACACTGTAATGAAATGTTGGTAGAGTAAAATTTGATGAGAGTACCAGGTAATTAATATTTATTTGGTCCATAACAGAAATAATTAGTTCGTTGCATAGAATATATTGACTGTTCTGTTTCGAATTTGTTCTACGTGCATACTATCTGATCATACGTAATTGAATATGTAATATATTATTTTGAACAGTACACATTTGATTTATAAATTTGTTATATATTTCTCCTATAATCATGTCATTGTTAGGAACTAATTATGTTATGTTCCATTTTACAGATGAGCACTGACGGCCAACCAGTTCACAAAGGTCGCAATCTACGTGAAATGAGTGTTAGTTGGTCCTCCAGGAAGGGCCGAAGTAGTGCGTACGTCCATGATCAGTTGCCGGTAAATGTGCAAGATCACGAGGTATCTCTTGAGCCACCTGTTTCGAGGTCCACTGCACATTTTGATCATATGGACACCTGGGATGGTCCAGATCTGAACCTTCTCATTAACGGCGGAGGGGATTCATTCCGTGACGAAGGGAACTAGCAGTTAATGTTTTTGGCTGGGTATGAAGAACTCGTATGTGGCCCTGTTGAGGATGGTGGTACGGAGCCACGCCCGAATGTCGAGGGTGGGCCGAGTGCATCCAATGTTCCACAGAGCGGCCCAGCTGAGACGACTAAGCAGGTGAGGGTGAACATACCAACACCTCTTGGTGGTGTACGTAGACACACATACAGGAACAGAGGTGGTCAATTTGTACAGTCTTTTGGTGGGTCGTGCAATGTTGGTAATGCTGGCACTGGTAAGGATGTGCGGAGCAAGAGGAAGCATGTCACAGATGATGCTTGGGTTGTGCGTGGGCCGATGTGTGGTGGGCCGCAGGCTGACCTTGTCATACCAAGTTTTGGAGGGCATGTCGCAGTCAATGTTCGGAATGGTATAGAGCGGGATATGCTTAGATACCATAGTCGTGCAACTCTTTACTAGCAGTTAATCGCTACACTCCCGGACTGCAGCGCTGTTGTGCAGGCCTGAATAAGTGCGATAGACCTTTCACACCTTCCCGCGATAATGTTCAAGTACCTTGACATGACGTTGATATCAACTTTTTTCGAGAGGTTGCAGCCGGATACAAACTCATTCCACATGTCTTTCAGTGAGATCACAGTCCTACTGCATTACGTTCAGATGATTCTTGGAATCCCTGTTGAGGGTGGCTGTGTTGCTAGTACGATGCCGTTGGAGGCCATTGAGGAACAGAGTGCTGAATTGTTTGGGAAAGATGTGGAGACATTTTTGAGGAAAAATTGGAACGGGGGTAATATTGACGACCAAGCATTGATGAAGAGATGTTTAGCCGCGGGTCAGAGCGATAACTTCCAATTCATGTGTTACATGTTGACTCTCTTTTCCTCCACTCTATTTGTTGAATGTTGTCTAAATGCAGGGGGGTCCCTTGTTGAATTATCATCTGCATCACAAGCACATGGTATTTCGTGCGTTGAACGCAGCACACAACCACAATATGCATGAACTTGTGCTCCAAGTTTTGACACCCTACTCAGCTCAACCTTAAATTTATCCAGGCAATATTTGAACACATTGTTGAACAAGTTGTAGAAAATTGCTCTACGGTGCAATCGAACGGTGCACGTTCTTGATCTTTCCAGGTTGTCCCTAATCTTAGTCATCTAGACGGTTACCATCAAGTCGACATGCCTCCATATCGTATCCAGTGAACCGGTGGATGTTTGCAACCACCCTTTCAATGACGAGTGCATGCTTTCTACACGGCATGTAGTTGTGTTCCCGAAATGCAAATATCCATTCGTCCAGGCCCGAACAAATTTCTCCTTATGGGGGTTGAGCCATGTTGTATCAACGTGCCTAACAAAAAATTCACTCGAAGACCAACCAGCCCTCAAATTTGTCAATGCAGCTTCGTAGGCAGCAATGGTAGGGGTGTTATAGACTCATGACCATGCACCACTTTCGAAGGATGCACCATTCCTCTTACTCCCTGTTAACACAATCACACGTGCCTCAACGTCCTTGTTAATATGCCAGGTACACAGTAAATGCTTCGAATCTGGGAGCACTACCCGAAGCGGCCTAATCAATCCCAACTCCCGATCGGTGACTACCACCTCGAGGAATGGTCTATCGATAAGTAAACATCTCAGTTCACGAAGAATCCACTCCTAAGAATCTGACGTTTCTTCAACGACAATGGCATAAGCGATCAAAAAATTGAGGTTACACGGAGACATGCCAACCATCTCAATGAAAGGCAGTTTGTATCGATTCGTCTTGTACGTCGAATCGATGGCCAAGACCCATGGATAGGTCCGGAATGCCACAACCGCTTCATGATAAGCCAAGAAAAAATGGGTCAAACTACCGTCAGGCGCTGTACGGTGGCTAGTAACGTAACTGTTGGAGGTGGCCAGGTGCAAACAATTCTCAGCCGTATTCCGCTCGTCTTGTCTTTCCCTTCCGTAAGCTGACCGCTCGTTGTATACTTTCCTGATGGTTTGATTCAAGCTAGGAAATGAACGACTAAGGCTGACATTGATATGCCTCAGAGCTGTCTCGGAATCCGTCAACTCTCGTATCATTTGCTTCTCTTTAAATTGGAGTCTGCTGCTCTGCCTATGCCCCTCAGAGTACATTGTAAATGGGTGGTTGTGTGTACTTCGCCGAGGATCATTGCATGCTTGAATGGACCAACTCTCCCCCGTATTTCTCTTGCGCATAACAATCATGAAAGGGCAGTAGCAATTTCTTATCGCCATGTTAGTTCTTCGAACAACATCAGAATCGCGAATATCGACGATCTTATCATTCCGACCCCGATTTCAAATACAATATATCCTTCGGGGCTCATTATTATATTTCTTGTTCGAGGACATGACCAGTTCAAATCCCACACAAAACGCTGTCTGTTGCAGGTACGTATAAGCAGCCATATGACTCGGAAAATATCTTCAGTCGCGAATGCAGAGTGACCAGTGGCCCCCGCTACCGCTCCATCTGATCCGTCGTCATCCATATATAACAGTACAAAAAAAGAATTACTTCACCGCAAAAATACAAATCAATTACTATACACAAGGTTCTAATAAATAACATAAGAACCCTGCACATTTCTATTACTTAGTTACAAAATTAATATTTTATTACTCAAACCAGTTCATGGTCATTAGTATGACGACACTAAAATAATTTACATCATCATTGCCCGGAACATATGTTAAATGTCGTACTATCCTGCAAACATTTCCCCAATCATAAACTATGTAAGTGGAACCGATCTCTTACTAAAAATTACACAATGCACTTAGAAACTAAAATAGTTAAAATTTTTGTCACTTTTAATAACGAAAAAATTAACGTAGAAATTAACATAAAAATTAACGTACAAAGTAACGTAGAAATTAACGTACAAGGTAATGTAGAAATTAACGTAGAAATTGATCTCTTATTGACTTCATTTCCGCTAGAAATTAACGTTTAACCTACTCTCCATTATCACATCTATAACCAAATTAAATTCAATCCATAGAGCAATGCACACACAATGACCTGTTAAATACTAACATTTGAAATTAAAATAAATTATCATATATGTTGTGACGTTGAAATGAAACATAATCTCCTACGAAAACAACTACTAGTATAATATATGCATCGTTATTACAAAGCACTAATCAAGAAAAATATCATTTCCGCAATTTTCAGGCTTGCATTATAATTATTAATGCATTGTGATATATTTTAAAGAGTTTTCATAATTATAAATACCTCCTTTCAATAAAAAAAATAAACAAAGGCTTCTATTTAAACAACTAAAAAGTCAATACTTTAAAAATGAAAGTAAAAAATACCTCACAAGACATGAAAATTTTGCCACCCAAAAAGAGAGTAATAAGTGAGAGATTTTTAACAACATTAGCATTTTACCTCATCTTTTATAGACATGTTTTAAACAAATTTTGGAATAAATGGCATTGAAAATGGGGAAATGGGAGTTGAAAATGCGAACCGAAAATGCGAACCGAAAATGCAAAGGGAATGTGAACAGAAAGGAAAGAAAACCCAACCCAAACCCGCCCGCGACCCGGGAAATGCGACCCGGGGAACGTGAACAGGGAACCGGGAAATGCGACCCAGGGAACATGAACCGAGAACCGCGAAACTGGGCCGGATCAATCGATGCGTGATCGGAGAAGTGCGAACCGGGCCGGCTGCGTCTACCCGGGAGTGGAGAAGCGCGAACCGGACCGGTCACGTCCACGTGTGACCGGAGAAGCGCGAACCGGACCGGCCACGTCCACGTGTGAACGGAGGAGTACGAATCGGACCGGCCACGTCCACGCGTGACCAGAGAAACGCGAACCGGACCGACCACGTCGACGCGTGAAAGGAGGAGCGCAAACCAGCTCGGAAACGTCGACGCGTGAACGGAGAAGTGTGAACGGAAATGGACAGAAATGCAAACATGGCCGGGAACAGCAAGCCACGACCGGCAACCCATGAACCGGGCTGGGAACTGGAAATGGCGGAAAAAACAAGCCGGGAGGTTAGGGATTTGGCGAGGCCGGAGACGCGAGGAAGAAGACATCCCCTGCGGCGGCGGGAATAGTGTCGGCAAAGTGGACACCGGTGGCGCAACCACCACGGGCAGCGCAACCACCTCCGGCGCTGGCGCATTCTCCTCTTAAATACCCAGAATTAGCTAATTAATCAACATTAGCTAATTTATCAGAATTATTACAAAATAATCAATATTAGATTTTCTTTTTCCTTTAAAAAGTATTTGAATTTGTATTTCAATAACTCAAATACAGGGTGCGAATAAATAAAATACAGGGCGTGTTATAGCAATTCACTTTTGTAAGCCGCGAGTATATACACTGTATACACGCCTTCGTAAAGGGTTTGGAGCCACTGATATTTTCATGTTACGCAACAGTAGTTTAGTTGATTTATTAGTTTGAAGTTCCTTATATCCACATATTGGAGTGAATAAATAATTGGTTTCCGTGCACAGACATAGATGCAATTTCCTGGTTTGCATGCACAACCAATTCCCGGGGTTTAAGTTCGAAGCTGCCAGTGCGATCTGAGAGGAACTGGACGTGCTTTTAACCCAGCAGAATGACCATTGGAAATAAAGGGCAAAGACAAATTAGCACGCGAAGGGGAACAAAAACACCAGTTCTTTCCACAACTGGGTAAAGAAGAAGCAAGGAAGGAACCGAATCATGCAGATGAAGAACAGTCAAGGGAGGTGGACACTGACCCAGACCAATTGAGAGATATGGTGGTTGAACACATAATCGCTGTTTTTGTGAAGGAGTCGGTAATGCCACAGGACTCTTACAGTGATTCAACCATTAATGATGTACTTCAACTTATTAAACCGTCAATTTGACTCTGAGCAACGTAGGCATTTGTCAGCTGGGGTTACAGCCGAGGAAGTTAGAAGAGCAGTATTCCAGATGGGGAAGTGAAAAGCCGCGGGGTCCGATGGAATCCTGATTGGGTTTTACCAACACTACTGGAATGAGGTTGAGATTGATCTTACCAACGCAATCATGGAATTCTTCACAACATGAAGGATGCTAAGCGAATGGAACACCACCAACATCACACTAATTCCAAAGACAAAGGTACCCACTAAACCTGCTGATCTGAGACCAATTAGTTTGTGCAATGACACATATAAAGTGATTGAAAAAATATTAGCAAATAGACTTAAACAGATCATGGGGTACTTAATATCCGGTAATCAAGCGGCGTTTGTAGCATGGAGGTCCATAGTTGAGAATTCCCTCATAGCGCACGAGCTTATAGAGAAGGTAAGGAAACAGAAGAAAGGAAAGATTGCAATAGCAGCCCTAAAGATTGACATGAGCAAAGCATGTGGGATTTTCTCAGGAACATTATGGGGTTGATGGGCTTTCCTGTTAAGTGGATAAATTGGATAATGGAGTGCGTCACTACGCTCACTTATTCAATCAAATTCGATGGGGAGGTGTCCAAGCCATTCAAACCCATACAAGAATTAAGTCTGGGGTGTCCATTATCCCCATTCTTATTTATCCTATGTCAAGAAGCTATGTCATCCATAATAGCCTCGCCACCATTTCAACAAGTATGCAGGGGAATACAATGTGGAATAGGGGTTCCGCGAGTATCGAACCTTATGTTTGCAGACGAATGTGTCCTATTCTTCGAAGTAACTGAAAAAGGGACAATGAAACTGGCATCTACACTCAATATGTTTGCAGCATACTCAGGACATCGTTTGAACTTTAACAAGTCATCATTTCGCATAAGCCCCAATGCAAATGAGCTTACAACGAACCTGATCAAATTGACGTTCAACATCAAGCCAGACTTCCTACAAGGAAAGTATTTAGGTCCTGACAATAACTTCAAGGGTTCAAAGGTCGGACTGTTTAAAAATCTACGAAGGAAGGTTACTGCGAAAATGGTCACCTAGAGGAAGAGTGATTTTTCGATCATGGGTAGAATCACTTTACGCAAACATGTTCTTTGTTCTCTATCATAATACACCATTGAGACGTTTAGGATACCGAAAATGGTGGCAAAAGATATTGACAAACAAATGGCAAGGTTCATTTGGGCGGGAGATCTGGATGGAAGAGGAATCCATTGGAAATCATGGTCAAAATTGTGCACCTAAAAAAGGTTGGGCGGTCTCGAGATGAGCTATACATCAGAAATGAATCAAGCAATGCTAGGGAAGCAAGCATGGTTTTTGTTAACGAATAAGGAGTCATTCTTCTCAAAATTATCCCTAGCTAAATATTGCAGGAATAAAGAATTTTTACAGACGAGGCAAAAACAGGGAGATTTGTGGGTATGGAAAGGAATTCTATGGGGCCTGAAGCTTATTAAACCACACTTAAAGTGGAAAATTGTTACGGGTGAGACAGTGGATATCCAACAAAATTGGATTCCACAACAGGCCAACCCAATCAGATTCGAGACACGGACCCTACCAGCTCTTCGATTCAAGGTTTCCAATTTAATTGATCCAAACAAGAACTATAGATTACCGCTACTTAAAGTACTCTTCCCCGTTCATGCAATTATAGAAATTGTGAAAATATACATACCATCTCACGACTTTAGAGATTAGGACTACTTAGCCTTGGAAAGAGATGTATTAGGGAAATACACGGTTAAGTCATCCTATCATGCATCGTGGGAGGCAAAGTCCAAATCTGAGTCGTCGACGTCAGCCACTCAACAAGTAAGTACGGATTAAACAAACATGTGGAAAACCCTCCAGAATAACAACGTCCCAGAACATATTAAACTATTTATTTGGAAATGATCCAAGGGGCATGCCCAACAAGCTCCAATCTTAGGAAAAGATGAACGAACATATCAATAAGGTGTCAAATGTTCTTAACAATGGAAGATTCAGCAGAGCACATGTTATTCGAGTGTGAGTTTGCAAGGAAAGTATGGAGGTTCTGCAGACTCGAGTCAGACTTAAATTATGGATCTCCAATTTCATTATTAGCATGGCTGCAACAATGGTTCAAGATAGCACCAGGGAAAGAGGATAAGGAGCTCGCATGCTTTGTTATTTGGGACATATGGTGCGCCGGGAATAAAGCTACTATTGAACAACAACAACCATCGTTTACACACACAATGGCTGAGATTCATGCGCTAACCCGGAGATCAAGGGGAAAGGAAAATGCACAGGGTCCAATCAATTCAGACCCATATGCAAATTTACAGACAATGTCAATGCAATTGGATACATGGGAGGAGTCATTCACAGAAAGGAGGAAAGCTGGAGATATTACTCTCATGTGGCAAAGAAAATGGAGTTGTACTGATTATCTATTCCAGGACTATACTATCATTACCACAGATGCGGATTTTGACAATACCACAGGGGTTGGAGTTGCAGCATGGTGCACAGAGGCCACAACTATACACGAGGGATGGACATGAACAATGACGGTACATGCCTTCTCACCAGCCCAAGTAGAGCTAATTGCTATACTCCATGCTATGAAGCTAGAAAGTTGAAGAAGGGAGACGAGGGTATTAATTAAAACGGATTGTGAAAATGCACTGCGTTATATCACCAATTACCCAGACATCCTGCCAGATGTTAGGCAATTAGTAAGGGAAATTTTAATGCTATGAATGTTGTATATTAGTTTATCAGTATTTAAAGTTGATAGACTAGCAATTGCGGAATCCCATAGGCTTGCACATTCCACCCTATCATATATCCCGATTTCAAATTATGAATGAAAGTTAATCTTTAACCAATTGTTTTAAAAACAAATCCGGATTTGTTTGCTTTTGTTTGTTCTTATCGTTATTATTTCATTTAGATAAATTATGTTTTGTTTTTATATTATTAATTTGTCTAGTTTAATTATTATGAATAACTAATTTATATAACGGAATGGAATAACAAGTATTAATTTATGAATCGTGATGCCTAATTATTTTATAATTGATTTTATGTATTTTTGATTGTTTTTGGTTTAATTTGTTCCTGACATGTTTAAACCTGATCAACTTGAATATTATTGGGACATTGCTATCTAATTCCACCAATACGTAATCGTTGGAAAGGGTTAGTAAGTAGCAAATTCTTGTAAAAAACAGCTAACTAGTTAAAACTGCAATAGCAAGATGGGGAACAATTAAGTGTGCATTACTATTTCCTTTTACTTTGGTAATTGCTATATTAGGTTTTTTCCATTCTTAATGCTATCGAGGTGTGTATCTGATTTAGCGAATACTTTCCGAGGGCATTTTGATTAGGAAAAAATTGGCTAATTATAATTGGTCAATTGTCAACAAAGTAAGAAAGAATTGGAGAGGTTAAGCGTACACACTTTCCTATAACTGATAGATGCATATGAATTGATTTATCTTTGCGCATATGATCGATGTTTAACTAATGTGAGTTATTCCGAGCCGATTACATTCATCATATATTTTCTAGATTTATATGTTTGTTTGTTAGTTAGTTTTTTATTTCATATTTTATATTAGTTACTTTGCATCATTAATTGTTTGAATTTTTTTGAAAATTAAGGCGTGATGGCTACACCAAAAGTGTTCTATATTAGTCGGTATTTTTATAGTTATTGCTCTATTTCTCGTGGGATCGACTCTGCTCACTACTATGCTAATCTCATCTATAGAGTTTGCAAATTATTTTGGTGAATGAAAGACGTTCACCATAGCTTCATTAGTGGTTGCCTGGTAGGTCCTTTAAAATTTGTATAAAAACCTACCAATGTTTTTTTAAAAAGTTTTTTATTGAAATTTTTTCAAAGATATTGGGAAAAAAGCCTAACTATTATAATTAGTGGAATTGACATCCAAACTAACTAGGTTCAAGCAATAACTAGTATATTGCAAGGATATCTATATTACATGTATGTAGGTTGATCGCCTGTTCTATTACAGATTAGAAATCCAATAAAACTGTAATATCACCGTCAAGGATATTAAATTGTTTCCCGCAAAACCCATGACCACTTGGCAGAGAGGAGCGTACCATGCATCAAAATCACTACGCCAAATAGGGATCTTCTACAACTGTAACACCACTTGATCCGACCATGATTTATTTAGTCCAAACTGTGAACACATTGAAAAACATAGATTTGACAATCCAAATTAATGAAAACTCGAAGATAAGACCATAAACAAAATTACGAACACACAATCTATATAAATTGATCAAGTATAAGACATCGACGTGAACAATTAAGTTGAGTTATCATCATGAACACAACAATCTAATCGATCAAGTCGAAAAATAAAACTAATGTGCAAATATAAATCTCACGCTTATTTAATAACTAAAATATCAATTAGAATAAACTGTTGTTCTCATATCTCTATAATGGGAAGATGAGGAAAAGAAAATTGAAAAGAAGTACTCCCTCTAGTGTAGATTAAGTTGCACACTTACTATTTGATAGTCAACATTATCAAACTTTGACCACATATTTGAATAGATGTATAAACAATATTATTATCTTACATGATATTTTTGGATTCGTTGTAGTAAGTAGTTTCTAAATATGAACTTTTTTATTTGCTATTATTATACATAACTAAACATATTAATGATAAAATATATTACTTGAAAATCGTGAAAAATAAATATTTGGAGTTTGGTTTAGGACGCATGGAATAAGGTTCATTGGGAAAGTTTACGGCAAGGGAGGTTTTATAAGAGAGAAGTATGACTATGTTTGGTATAGATGTGATTATAAGTAAAACTGGATTATTTTGAAAGTATGGAGAGACCAGCTTCTGTTTTTCCCCCAAAATAGTTTCTGCTTTCAAAATAAGCTATTTTTTTATCACTTTACCAAACACTAAAAAGTTTTTTGCTTAAAAGCACAACTAATTAAAAACTCTGCCAAACAGAACCAATATTCGATCATAAAAGCAAAAAATCCTATCAATGGTTGATTACATTAGTGTGAATTATAAGATCAGCATTTGTGTGATCTTAAAAAGGAAAATAAAGCACAAAATATTAGAGTAAAAAAAAATAGAGATTATAAATATCAGAAGACAAGTTGGAATCTCCAAAAAGGGTAGGAAAAAAAGCAAGAGAAGCACATCTCTTTTTGGCGACAAAATTATTAATCATCCACAAATTGGTCCACAACAATTTGTTCATGTATACTCTCTCCACTCCTCCAATGGAAAAGTGTTTTTATAACTCTACCTAATTCACATAAGTGTTAATATAATTTTTTGATAATTAAAAGTGTAAATATATTCCTAGATAGTTAGTGTAAGTACAAATGTATCCATTTCGGCAAATTTAGCCCGAAATTGAGTGAAAAGTCAATTTTACCCCTCCAATAAAAAAGAAAAAAAAGAAAAAATTGATTTTACTACTTTGACCCCTTAATAATCCCTAACCCTACTTTCTTCTTCCGTCCACAAAACCACGAATTTTGTGCAATGTGTAGCTTTATACTCTCTCCATCTTCCGTCCACAAACATGACACGAGGCACCGCTCGGAGGACCGTGACCAGGACGCGTCGTTCACAAAAGGAGGCGAAAATCTAAGATTGAATTAGCGGCGGCGGAATAATCCGGACTCAATGGGGGAACTGGATTCGAAGGTGGAACCTTTCCGTCTAACTGAGTCGAACCAGAGGTTGAAGAAAATGCCAAAACGGAGTTGGTGGAGGTTAACGGCTAACGACCGACATCGATTAGAGCTGCAGCGGACGATGGCTTTTGGAGGTCGTTAGAGATGGGAAGAAAAGTGACGGACGGTAGAAAGTTTGTTTGATCCAAGTGTAGGGACAAAGGCTGGTCGGCGGAGCTGGAGTTGAGGAGCAGCAGAGGCGAGGATGTCCGGCGGTGGTGGGTGGGCTAAGATTTTGACAGGGCTTGGTTGCGGGCGGTGGTGGCGGGATTGGGTGGTGGCTAGATGGAGGCGGCGTAGAGAGGAGGTGAGGGTGGTGGCTAAGTGGGGGTGAGGGTGGGGGTGGAGCCGGAAGTGCGCGTCCCAGCTTTCTTCTTAGGCAGTGGCGCGACAACGGTGCGACGGGGTTGAGGTGGGGGTGGTCAGGTGAAGGCGGTGCGGAAGTGGGGTGGGGATGGTGAGTTGTGGAAGGGGTGAGGGTTGTTTTTGCATTAAAAATTATCTGATGTCTATATTGGCATTTACTCAAGTAAGTAGGGTTATATTGATATATATCCCTATTTCTTAAGTATAAAGAAAAGATGTTACATAATTTTGTAGTTTTTTTTTCTTTCAAATTTTCATAAGTACTGCATTTAATACCTTATAATGTGTATTGATTACATTAAAACTTGTATATATTTTCAAACATGGGAGTAGATTTTTCTAATTTCAATCAAAGAGATACCACTGAAAGTCTTGCCGGCATGAAAGTAACACATGTAAAAAAACATTGCATACTTTGTAACAAAAACATTCAAATGTTGTCGGTTTTAGACACGAGAGGAACTCTCAACACTTGAACAAAGGGGAGGATACGGGATAAATCCTACAGGTGCTCATAACAGAAATCTTCTATTAGGGACTCACATAATTTTTCTAGTATTCCTATCTTGATTAACTAATAGTTTCTAATACAATGAACCAATTATTAATCTTCAAAGGCAGACCATCTTTGAATTCATCAAGTTTGGTGTCATCTTCATCTGAATCTTCCTCGTGTTAGAATGTTTTGTGGAGTACAATGTTCAATATTGTCTGATTTCTTAAAAGTTATAACCACATCAAGTTTAGATCCAACTCCTGCAAAAGTCATACACATTAGATAATAATAATTGCAACATATAAGCAAACATGTACAATTTCTAATTAAAAAAGAACAATAGTCAACAATGAAAATAAAAGTCAAACACTGAAAATTATCAATTACATAATGGATAATAACATATGCAATATATAAGTAAAAATATGCAGTTCTTAATTTAAAATAAACAATCACCAACAAATAAAAAATAAAAAGTCATCCACAACACAAATAACAAGTACACACTGAATACTAACAGATGCAACATATAAGTAAACAAATGCATTTCGCAGTTAAAAATGAACAATCAACAATGAATAAAAACAAAAGGTCATTCACAGTACAACTAACATGTACACATTGGATAATAACAGGTGCATCATATAAGTAAACAGATGCAATTTATAATTCAAGACGAACAATCAACAAGTTTGTTGTAACAAGAGGACTCATATAATAACGCACATAGCAACTCAAAATACATGAAAAAAACTATGCTATCCAACGCTCAACAAAACAAAGAACATACCAAATCTAACAAACCGAACAAAAAATGAGTAATAATACAGTCAGAAACAAGCCCTAGATATATGACATACCTCATATGGCGAACGATACAACAACCGACAAAGAAACAAAACGGTGACACCGGAGAAACGGGCGATGATGGGGAAACAAGCGAATACGCTACACATTCAATTGTGGATAAAACTTCTAATCAACACCACAATTTCGAGCGAAAAACAAGTGAAGAATGAGCGAGGAGAATAGGCAAAATACAAGCACATAAACATAGCGGCGAAGAAGCGGAGAAAAGGCAAAGAAAAAGTGGAGAGCGAGAGAGGCGAAGAAGAAGATATCAGAAAGGTACAGATTTCTCAATGATATTTCTTTCCCTGATTAAGCGGAGAAGATATTTATGAAGATTTCCCTTTCTCTAATTTAGAACTCAACTTTTCATTAATTACAAAATGAACTCCATTTTACAAAATGATCTCTGCCTTATCCACAATCTTATGGATATGCCATATTTTCCGAGACCTTCTCTTTTTTCTATGATTATATACATAAAACTATCATCATGTTATTGAATCCATCATAACATCTACTCCGTATTTTTACCATACGCATAAATGAAGATACTAATTTGTAAAAATTATTACCGTCAACTCATGAAGTCAGATTCCACCATTTATTATAGAACGAACGGAGTATTATGTATTAGGATGCATCGTATTGAAAAATACATGCGGAGTACATAAAATTTGCTCTGTTTCATTCAATCTTTAGCCGAAATCCGACCCTACTGTTAGTTTCACATGTCCCTCTCGAGTCTTGAACAAACTGTACTGATACAACAGTTGAGTCATTGGACGTGAAAAACCAGCAATTTTGTGACCCTTCAATATCTGAAAGGGTAATAAATAATTGTAACAGGATAAAGTTTTGACGGGTATATTGCACAATGCACAATTTATATTACAGAGAAGATAAACATGGGAGGAATTGATTGCTGGAAAACCACAAGCAAAAAAGTGGTACAGAGAGTCAAGCCACATTTCCAAATCACAAAAAGTAACTCCCGTGTCCCATTTCTAATTACATGGAATATTTTTCATTTAAATTATCATCATATATTTAAGAGTGCGTCTCTTGAAAAAACGATCTTTCCATAAGTAATGAAAAAACCAAGTTTTAAAGTGTAAACTAGAAGAAATGAAAATAAAATTTTCGGGTTGCATGAACCGGGTTATAAAATTTATAATTATAACACGTTGCATAATAAAACTTTAATATTGCAACAAAGACCTTTTACCTTTTATTATTTTAATTAAACCCCATCTTTCCATAAGATTATGGAAATACCATCTTTCCATAGACTTTGTCTATATTTAAATAGATATATAAACAATAACGTAATTATATGTAATATATTATACTCCATGTAAATATCATCATTATCATGCAACCTTTCATGTGTTGTTATTACTCGTACTTAAAAGATATTACAGTCAAATATATTTTTTAAAGACCGTGAAAAGTCTCCTACATAATTTAGATTGGAACAAAGAAATTATCAGATACTAGGTTTTTTTTTTCCAATAAGGAGCTAAACGTTAAAATATTTCGTAATAGTATACATGTTGAAGTTATTCTGTTAGAGAATTGATTAAACTAGGGTAAAGGTTTTTCTTGATCGTATTACTGTTACGTATCATATATATACAAACTCGAAGTCCAAACTATAGATCTTAAAATACAAAAGCCCGCAAGATTAATTACATAACTATACATGAAACCTAAGACGGACAAGAACAGAGAGTTGTACGTGGCCCTGGCATAAAATGAAGAGAGAAGTCTCCTTCCGTCACAACTAAATTTGCACTATAATTATTATCACGCTATTCAAGAAATAATTTTGACCGTTAATATTTTTGCCTACATATAATAACGGTAAATAAAAAGTTGATATTAAAAAATTATTTGTTACGATGAAAATAAAAACATCATATACGATAATATTATTTTTCATAAATCTAATCAAATACTTATACGGTTGAATTTTTATAGAGAATAGTGTAAAAAATTGAAGTCCAAATAGAACAGGAACAAAAGGAGTAATTATAATAGAACTGAGTAAACCCATATGACTGACTGCAAAGAGGCAGCAAGTTTAGAAACCCAACATTGTAGAGCTTGATGGAGGCCATATAAAGACTTCTTCAAACGACACAATCAGCCAGGGTGGGAAGGGGTGAAATCAGGGGAGGTTTCACGTAATCCTCCTCATCTAAATCCCCGAAAGAGTGATAGTTCACTGTATTTGATGTGTCTATCATGTATGCAAATTGCAATATATAAAATGTGTTATTTCACGTCCTGTATTTTACTGTATACGCTATGTATAAATGCCTTATAAATACAAATTGTATTATAAATAAATTAAATTTTGCCGGCATGGCCGGCGACTTTTCGGCAGTGGTTCGAGTAATTTTTCCGGCCAATATTCGGCCAAGGTCCGGCGAAATTCTGGTGGATGATGGTTCTGATCTCTGGCTCTCATTTGTGGTTCTCATTTGTAGATATCATTTTTGTTTCTCATCGATCCAAATGCGAGACACATGACAAAAACCAAATGCGAGCCATAGGATGAGAGTCATGCAATGAAATCTACAAGTATAAATTTTTGGATGCGAACCATGCGATAAGAGACACAAGTACAAATTTTTGGATGCGAACTATGCGATGAGAGCCATAAGTGCAAATTTTTTGATGCGAACCATGTAATGAGAGTCACAAGTACAAAAATAATTATGCGAACCATGCAATGAGAGCCACAAGTACAAATTTTCGGATGAGAACCATAGCCCACTGGAACATCGCCAAACCGTCACCGGAGTTTTCCCGAAATTGGCCAGAATCCTATCAGAATTTTGCCGGACCACAACCAAAAAGTCGCCGGACCACCACCTACCACCGCTGGCCTACCACTGACGGTCGCTACCTTACCACCACTAATAATCATATTTTTTAAAATTTAAACTTAAACTTAAACTAAATATTTTAATTTATTTTAATTTTAATTTTAATTTTTAATACATTTTGTATTTATAAGGTTTGAATACAGGGCGTATACAGTAAAATACAAAGTATGAAATAGCAACCCACTATATAAATTAAAACAAACATATATACAAATAACCTATACTAATCTATGTGTACAAATCATTGAAAATCAATCATAGGATCAACCAGGATCGTATTGTATACTCTACTTTATCCATCCCCCTCCCCCCTCCCCCCTCGAAGTTTATGGTTACAAGATAAGCAAAGCTTGGAACAAAACATAACAAATAAAGTAAGACACAGAGCTTTAGTGAAAATATCAGCAACCTGCAAAGAAGGTGGAACATGACTCACTCGAAACTTGCCAGAAATAACTAATTCGCAAGGAATGTGGAATTGACCCGCTTGTGAGTAATCAGATTCCGAGCGAGGAAGGTGGAATTGACGTTGTCGCAAATCAAGAGCGGCGGTGAGGAGAGAGGACTTGAAGTTCTTTGATAAGGTTGCACAAACAAATAAGCTCAATAATAGTTTTGCCTATAGCACGATACTCATATTCACAACTGGATCGAGAAACTATAAGTTGCTTTTTGGCACTCCTACAAACAAGATTTCCTCTATGGAAGATGGCATAGCCATAGGTGGATCGGCAGGTCTCGAGACAATGGGTCCAATCATCATTTGAATAACTCAAAATTGAAAGAGCACCAGAAACAACCAAAAAGAAAGACCGTAGTGAAGCATATGACGCACATAACGAAGAATGCGAGTGATAGCCTGGTAGTGATCATCATGAGGCGTATGGAGGTACTGATTGACAAAGTTCATCGCATAAGAGAAACATTAAGGCCCCAAGGAGCTAAGAACTAATAGCCAAGAACAAACTGAGTAGAGACGGGAGAAGCATCTGTCATAACCGCTTTCTGAAGAATCTCCATAGCATACTTATATTGCCCCAAAATAAGCCAAAAGATGAGCGGGAGACTTCAAATTCCAAGAAATAGTATAGAGTGATTTAGAATATTTAGCTATGGAAAAAGATATGGACGAGATATTCTTCAAGGGATTATATTTGGTGATTCCTATCTCTAAGGGATTTGATTAAAATCAGAATTTGAAATGGAGAAGGAATTATATACGACTTCAGAATTTCCATGTTGGAACATACTCCGAAAGCATATTTGCGAGAATAATGTTGCAGCGAAATTAGTTTATGGAAACTTGGAGATTATGCAATATGTGTGATGGATTAATTATGGAAGGATTGAAAAGACACGTGTGGCTCATAGATTAATTGATTGGAAATTTGTGAACTTATGGTAAAGAAGAGAAACTTACCATGTTGGAATACGCATATATAGGTATATATGTGTGTGTTTTCCTATGAATTAATGTATTTCCGAAGAAGCATTTCCGAAATGCATTCTCGTGGGGCATTGTTTATTATTTCTTTAATTATTGTATCTCTAAAAGTTTTAAAAAATAAATAAATTTTGAAAACGCATTTCAATAATGCGTCTTCAACGTTAATTTCAAAAAATATATATTTAATTTATTTAATTTTCTGATTTTTTTAAAATTGAAAATGTGAGGACGCATTTCAATACTGCGTACTCTAAAATTAATGATTCTTTTTTGATTTTATTTATGTTACGATAATTTAAAAAAAAATTGAAGAGGACGCGTTATTGAAATGTGTCCTCTAATTTTAAAATATTTTTTTGAATTGCTTTTAAAAATAATGAAAAGGACGCATAATTTTAATTAAGTAATTTTTTTAATTTATTTTTTCCCTTTTGATTTTTAGAAAACAATTAAAAATGAAGAGGACGCATTCTCACAATGCGTCCTCTGATTTTAATTAATTTAATTTAATTTTTATTTTGCTTTTTGGTAGTATAATTTTTTGTAATACATATTAATGTATTTAATATATTATCATTTTTGTGTTGGTTAAAAAACTGAAATAGCTATCGTGTCCTCTATTTTATTTATATTTAAATCATTATTTTATTTTCTGTATTTTAAAATAATAGTCCTAGAAAAGTAACGTAGAGAATGCGTTGTCTTACTATTTATTTTTTGTTTGTATTTTTCTTATGTT
>JAULKM010108218.1:0-23699 GCA_032355605.1 Rubia tinctorum | reverse complement strand
GATAAAGGAAACGAGCACGAGAATTATTTTGATATTTAGTGGCTAAAGCATCCCATACCTGAGCAGCAGTGACTATATCGTCAACTACCGACATTGTAGAAGGAGTCAGGAATGAAAAAGAGCGGTTTGAACTAGTTGATCTGTTTGAATCCAAGCATCATGAGCAGCAGCATCCTCAGAAACCTTGTTATCGGATTTCTTGGAAGACGAGCTTGTAGGAGCAGCGAGACACTTAACCGAGCCATCAACATAGCCAATTAATTTGACAGTTCATAAAACAGAGGTAACCTGAGTACGCCAGTGAGAGTAGTTGGAACTATCTAATTTGATGGTGATGCAGTTGATCAATAATGGAAGCGTAATGGTCGTCATCGGGAACAAGTAGGAACAGATCAAAGCACCAAATAGAAATTAAATATCACCAAACACACAACAACCTTGTGAATGACAGTGGACGACAGATCTAACCTTTGTGCTTGGACAATGGAATGGCAGAAAAGCAGCAGCAGTCAACCCAGCGGCGGACTGGCGATCAGCGGTGGCGCGTGATGTCAGAGGGACGGCGCGTAGAGGCTGGATCAGAGGTGCGTGCGGGCGTGTGACGTCGGTGGCTGGTGGTTTCGATTCATGATCGGCAGCAACTAGGGTGTAGCGGCGTCGATCGGTCGAGAACGACGGGTGGGCGGCATCCGAGAATCGAAAAAAGCACAGGAAGAAAAAAAGGAAATTTTTGGGAAAAGTGAGAGAATTTTTAATGAGATCTGACTGATACCATGATAAAATGTAAAACCCACAAATAATTGTGGTTGTGTGTATTCATATATATAATGAATACAAAGTGTATATAAGGCGAAATCAGATATGGAAAATGATATATATTCAACCAATTAGAAAGGGTATTTTTTTTCTTAATATGATTCTAAATTATTTAATATACTATTACTTATGATGCTTTAAGTTTTACTCAACTTTGAAGCAACGGAAAATGGCCCTTATGAATGATTATACAAGAAGCGAAAATCCAACTGGAGATGTGTTAGAAAGCCTCCTGGAATGGCATTGTCAGCTCAGCTGTTTATGGTGCTTCTGATAGGCTTGCATCTGCTTGAATTAGTTCATGTCGCATGCGAATATTCCTTCTCAAGTTCTTCGAATTTCGGTTGCAATTGAAGATGCTAAGGATTTGGTTGCTGATTTAGACTACGCACTTAGAACAGCTGCTTGATGATCTAGACATGTACGTTTGTTCTTTAGATTTTACGACAATTTATTTACTGCATTTGCTGCTTCCTGGAAAAAAAAAATCAACTTGAAAAATAACACTTAAAACTAGGGTGTCAAACATAGCAGAACAGAGTCCCTCTGTTTCATTGAATGTGACACACTTTATTTTTTTGGTTGTTGTAGATTTGACACACTTTCCTTTTAGACCATGTGCAGTGGTAAAACCACTCTCAAACCACTTTTGTGGTTTCAGTTAATTAAATAATTAATCTCTCTCATTCAGCTCAACAATTCAAATCACAACTAAAACACTCATTTTTTTCCACAATGGTGAAAACCACTCCCAACCCACTCCATTGACCTCACTTGATTCTCTCTATCATACTCATTAAGTCTACCTTTAATAATTAATTAAAATATATTATTTTACTGAAAATAAATTGAAATGTAAAATTTAATAGTACACTTTAATGTTATAATTTTTGTTCATTTTCTAATTTTACATTTTAATTTTATTATTTTATTCTTGTTATAAAATTAATGTTATGCACTTTGTTTTTAATTGTATTGTTGTTTAATAATTTTTTCTACCATCCTACTCATTAATTCTACCTTTAATAATTAATTCAAATAAATTTTACCAAAAAAATAAATTTAAATGTGAAATTTAATAATACACCTATAATTATTGAATATAATTTCGTTTTTTGAAATATCATTTTCGAAATTAATTTCAATTTGTAAAATTTATTTTATGAACCATAAATAAACAAAAGAATGTAATTTTGATTTGTAAAAAAAATCAATATTTAATTTAAATTTTTAAAACAAAAATTAGAATTTTTAAAGAAAATTTTCAATTTTTTCAGAATTTTTACAATTTGTTTTCCATAATTTTCAAAAACAAATAAATTATTAGGTTTGGACACGTGGCCCATGCAGAATTTTAAAAAAATAGTGTGCCTGCATGTGGCCACGTGGCCCAACCAGCGGGCGCCACATGGCCAATCATGCAAAGAAAATGCAGCATGCACGCTGCATCGGAACAAGCCCATGTGCTTCCTGCCATGGTCAGAATTGGACGGGTTGTAAATTTACAACCCGGGCCCGCGGTTGGACTTGGTTACAACCGCATTCAGCCCCTCATTGTGGGGAAAATTGCCCCCATTTGGTCACAATTTTTAATTCAACCCACTTTAAAACCCACATTGCACATGCTCTAAAATACTATTTTCTTTACTTACCCTGGTTCTTTTCTCAGGATTCCATTTATAGGGTTAGTTTCCTTGCATTCTCGGTTGTTCATGCCCACTTGGTATGTTGACTTACCTGCTATTATGGGCCACAATTCCTAACTCGTGACTATTTCACGATCTTACACGAGGTTACCACTTGCGAGCTAATGATCTTCCTTATGTGTTATACAAAGTTATCACTTCATTCTATTTATACTTGTTCTTTTGAGGTGGTCTCCTTAGTTCATTGTACGTGGTGTCTCGCTTCTTTCCTTTCCTGCTTACCTACCTCTTTGATATCATAAGCCTCCCTAGTCATTGAAGGCGGAGAGTGTTGGAATGGGAAGCACATTGTGCTCCGTGGGGGCATAATCATTATATTGAGATATCTTTATTATTGATATTTTTATAGGAGATGTCCTTCAGAGGTTAAGATTTAGGTATTATGTCCTCTATGTGAATAATCTGTTGTGATCTTAAAAGTTTAGAAACCTATCGATATCAAACAACTAGGTAATTGCATTGCTTCTGCTATTTTCCTATAGAAGCCTCTACTTTTTCCATATGTGATATAGGTGAGATAATTTTTTGGATAATGGAATTTGAGATATCAAAGGCAATCTTCTTGATATCTATTACTGCTGGTCTAGGTATTTTTAATCTTCCTCTAGCATGAATTCCTTTCAAATTTATACTTGTGAATTCCTTATTTATTTTTTCCTCTCAGGAGAAATTGGTCTTTTGAAAATATTTGTTTCCCAACTGTAATTATTATTCCACTCTAAGTCCCAGATTGAGGCTGTAGTTGTTCCTTAGGGCGGAGGCCTAGAATAGAAATGCAATATGCCTTCGACAACTACCGATTCTTTTACTGATAACGCAAGAAAGGTTGTGAAAAAGTCTCGTACGATTACTTCTTTTCAAGAGAGAGGTGAACCTAATAGACATGTGAGTGGTTCCATCAATGTGTCTACCCGTTATGTCATGGTATGCTATCACACTATATGCTTATGATATATGATCCTGAACTTCATGTCATGTTGTTTATCTTGGTTTCCAATTTATGGTGGATTCATCTACTCTATTTAGTTGTTTAAAGGAGATGGAGACTTTTATTAATGAACTTATTAATAAGAAAAATGAATTAGATGATGCTCACGAGCATCGACATTTATTCCATAAAGAGGTTTCTCAATAGTAGTGTGAGATCGAAAGTTTGGAGAGTGCAAGGTATCCTAGTAATGGTTATTCAGTTCAATGGGTTTTGCAGTCCTAGGGGTTTTGCAAATTTACTTCTGTGATCACATATGTTGCTTGTGATCATGAAAGGTTTCTTTGTTATTAATCAATATGGGCTTCTAAGCCCAGTTGTGTGTGTGATTTTCCACTTATATCAGATATAAAACAAGGTTTAATGAAGCGTTGGAATGAAGTTGACAAACTTTACTGAGCCAAGGTAATGATAGTGCTTTTTCATTATCTCTTCTAGATTTCTTAGAAGGGCTTCCTGAAATGCTCAGCATGAAGGAATTAAGTACCAGTACTTTAGATGCATGAAGGTCTGACTTTCTGAATATGGATGAGAGAACTATTGGGAACCCTAAGGCTTCATCCTTGAATGATCATGTTCGTGAATGAAATTGTATCCATTGTATGAATAATAGTTAGATTATTTTAATTTTCAAAATTCTTGTTGTGGGTCTTCCATTGATCTGCTGTTATTACTTCTCCTTTGTCTTTGTGATGTTTTTCTTCTTTTTTGGTTCTTGTTTTGTTTAACTACAGTAGATTTTTTTTCAACTGCTAAGATCGGATTTCCCTCTTGAGTTCCTACCATTCACAATTATTTGAGAGCGATGCATATTTAGTGTTCTATGATGTCCTGAATTAGAGATATAGCGTCCAAATTGCTTCCTAAACTTCAAGCCATGTCTAGTTCAATTCCCTTTAGAATTGAGTTTTACTATCAAGGGAACCTATCGATGCTCAACCCAGGATGGGTCGTTATTTTCCCAGTGATAACTTGGTTGCATTCATTCGTGAGAACCTAGATAAGCTAGTCAAACTATATAAGTTAATGATAATTTTTTACTTTGTACCTCATAGTGGTGAATGAATTTTACATGTAGTAGAATCATCAATGTTTAGAGTTTGCATCGATGTGGGACAAGAGAGAGAATGCAAATGAGGCAAGTATTTCTAAGTTAGAGAGTGATAATCAAGAAGTGATTGGTGTTTGTTCCCTCCAGTGGAATGAGTTGAATACATTACATCAACAAGAACAGGAATGGAGATGGAATTTGTCATCTACAATTGCTGAGTTGTAGCAGAAAAGCAGGATTCTAGATAAGACTTTAGCTCATGTAGACAAATTTTATCAGAAGCATGATACTTTTAAGGATGAACTATTTTCCACTAAAGCTATGGTAGCAGAGTGGAAGTCTAAATATGACGCATAAATTTCTTTGACTTTAAGCCTATCAAACAAGCAATTGACCAAGGAATGCCAAAGCTTAGTGGTGGTGAATTGTTAGATAGGCCAAGGCATTGATTTTTCTTAGCCATCCTAATCGAGGGATCTTTTTAAGAAACCTTCTAGGGACTTTAATAATAGTGAGATTCCATCCTATCTAAGCATTGAAAAATATGTGCGTAATTACGTTAAGAGGCTTGAAGAAAACAATGATGCCCTTCAGTGAAGTGTGTCTCAATATCAAAAGAAAGTAAATTTTATGAGTGATCTACTTTACCGAGATTAGTATAGTCCAATTGAAGATTGGAGATCCCAGTATCATCAGAAGTTGCATATGTTGCATTGATTTAATCAGCAAGATCATCCCTCTTATAGAGATATGGAGTATTTTCTTAATAATTGTTAAGATATAAAGAAAACAAACGATATTCGTGGTTGTAAGAAAAATGTATCTTAGAGGATTTGTTTCACTATTGTATAGTGTATCTTTATTTTGTGTCATCTAATTTATGGGGATGTTAAGCTTTTTTTCCTTGTTAAAGTGGATTGTCCTCTTGTACAAGTAAATCTTCCTCGTTTACGTTTGGGATTATCCTGACAAGTAAATCGTAAGGAGGTTGACCCGTATTTTGAGAAGCCGCAGGTGATTTTCCTCCTAAGGTTGAGGGGTAGGGCGATGCCCGTATTTTGTGAAGCCGTAGGTAATTTTTGTGCTCATGTTGTGGGGTGGGGTCTATGCCCATAGTTTTCAAATCCGCAAGTGATTCTTCTGCTTAAGTCTGAGGGTGGGGTGATGCTCATAGTTTTTAAGCCGCATGTGATTTTCCTGCTTAAGTCGCGGGGAGCGATGATGCCCTTATTCTGTGAATGCACAAGTGCTTTTCCAGCTAAAATTGTGGAGTGCGGCAATGCCCTTAAATTACGAAGTTGCGGGTGATTATCCTGCTTATGTCATGGGGTGGGGAGATGCCCGTATTTTGCAAAGCCGTATGATATTTCCCGGCTTCAATCGCGGTGTGAGTATGTGTAAAACAACTCCCCCAAAAGATGTTTTTTATATATGTATATACATCCACGATCATTTCATCTTGTGAGCATTTTTTGATACTTTGGTCAACGATGATATCAAGACTAATGTACAATACGTCTATTTAGGAAACCTAAGTCTACACTTGGTATTTCCTAAGGTTGGTTACATGCCAAATATTGGGGATAAGTGTGTCATCCATCTTAGCAAGGGAGTAACTGTTGGACCAGTATGTGTTGTGATCTCGTACGGTCCCTCCCACGCTTGGCAGGGATTTCTTATCTTTTCAGGTAAGCGTGCTTTGCTTTTCCATTCGACTAGGTCTCTCACTCGGAAGGTTGTTGCTCAAACCCTAGCGTTATATAACTTTGCAATTTTTTGCTTATTCCTAGCCTCTCTGATGTTTGCGATTCGGTGGTGTTCCTCAATGATGTCCAAGTTTTCCCTCATATCATCTTGATTCCTCGATTAACTTTATCCCATAGATAATGGGCTGGGGATACCTACTTCTACACGTATACCTGCTCCATGGCCATAAGTAAGACTGAAGGGCATTTCTAATGTAGGTATCCTTAGTGTTGTGTGATATACCCATAACATCGTATGCAATTCCTCTACCCAACTTATTTTTTTCCTTCTAGGATTTTCTGGAGTTCCTTGGACAATGGTCAATGTTTGTTACCTCAACTTGACCGTTGGCTTGAGGGTGGAAGACCGAGGTAAACCTCTAGGTTATGCTTAAATCATTGCACTATTCGTTGAATGATATACTTGCAAACTATGTTCCATTGTCAAAGGCAAATATCCTAGGTATGCCAAAGTACCATACTATCTTTTCCAGAAAAATGAGATAACTACTTTTCTTGTTATCTTATTAAGTAGTTTTGCTTCCACCCACTTAGTGAAGTAATCCAGAATTTCACACCCCCCCTATCCTGGTAGGAACGGATCCACAATTTATATCCCTCATTTGTCAAATGGCTAAGCACTGTATACCCCTATCATTTTTTATTGTAGTGTTTGCTATACTATTGCATTTTTCTTACTTCTAGTACACTTCTTGACAAATATGCACACCCAGTTGAACATTGTCAGCCAATAGTATTCTGCTCTCAGTATTTTCTTTGATAGTGTTCTCACTTCTTGTTTTGATCTGCACTAACCTTCCTCCATATCCCTGATGATTAGTGCTGCTTCCCGAGGTCCGTCACACTATATCCATGATGTAAGCTAGCCCTTCTTGTACAGGACATTATTGGAGTAGCTGTGTGAAAGTACCTTGAGCTCTATCTTCCGTGCTTCTACCTTAATATGTGGCAACTGAGCGTTTTAAATGAATTGTATGATAAATTTCATCCAACCCTTATCATCCTCCAACAATTGTTGTAGATGTTGTGGTGCATATAGATATTAACTCAACCAATAAATATTTTTTTTATTCTATAGTGAATTGAAACTTGATGTTGTTAATTCTCTAAGTACATATGCCTTTGTGTTTTCTGAGTTGGTATATACGTGTCTTTGATGTATTAAAACTTGTGGATGGGCTATTTTATCATATTCAAATACTTAATCATGTGTATTCCTTGAATATAATCACCGGGCACCTGTTGGATGACAATCTTGAGTCGCTATGAACGTGGATGCACTTTATGCCTATTCCCAAGACTAAGTCAATTCCCCCAATGAGTTGTTTATACACAACTTCATTGTTTGCTAAAGGGAAATGAAATTGGAGTGCTAATATATGTTCTTTTCCTTCTTGGCTGATCAGCAGAAGTCCACATCCTCACCCTTCTTTAGATAATGCTCCATCCATGAACAATGTTCAAGAAAATTTAGTTACTTTCTCTTTCAATTTTAGATTGATGGGCTTGTCTTTTTCTGCTAGCTCTAGGTGTATCTCATCTGCCATATCTGATAAGAAATTTGCTAGGGCTTGTGCCTCTATTTACCTCCTTTAACAGAATATAATTTTGTGTTCCTCTAGCTCAATGGATTATATTGTCAAGCGACATTATGCTTCTTACTTGTGGAGAATCTGTTTGATTGGTTGGTTTTTGTAGACCATAATCTTGTGGGCCTCGAATTAAGGTTAAAGTCTTCTGGCAGAGTGGATTAGTGAAAGGATGCATTTGGCCATGGACGAGTAATTCTCTTCAGCTCCTTGAAGACTTCTGATGACGTAGTAAACTAAGATTTATATGCCTCGCTATCTGTATGCTCAGAAATTGACTCCCAACTAAGGCTTGCAAGAATGTACATAGCTCGTGCTGTTCAAAAGAGGAAAATCATGCACCCAGTCAGCGGCCCGTGATGATTCACACTTCTCGTGCCATTCAACTTATAAAATAAGAGTCCCAGCCGGCGGGCCAAGATGAATGGCGCAGCAGTACACTCAGACTGACCGAGAAGAATCTTCACCCGGTGGGCCTTGTTGAATGACACGGGTCGTTCCAATAACTGCTAGAGTTTTGGTCATTTTTAGGGCCTTTTTCAAGGCCCAACTCCGTACTACTATAAATAGGAGCCTATCTCTACAAGTGTTTCATTTTGATTTTCATTAGTTTCATTCTTCTAAGTGTAGGTAGAGAGAGAAAGGTAATAACCCTTCTCCCTAATTTATTTCTCCTTATTTTTTTCCAAATGTCATTAAATCGAATTAAATACTTGGGTTCAATGCTTAGCGAGTATTATTTATGTTGGGGGATCTATATTTGTATTCATGACTTGGTAGTTATTTTGTTAGACTCTATAGATCTACCTTCCCTATTATGATTACGAACAATATGTTTGCTTGTTCTTCACATTCTTGTTAATTGCATAATTGTTACACTATGTTGGCATACACCTTAGGCTACTTCCATGTTTGCGCATTTATTTATATCCACCAGAGAGTGAGACCTAGATGTAACAGGGGTAGCGATGGTTAGGAACCGTATGAATGTATACATGTGGATTTCCGAGTCAACAATACGATGATTGTACACTAGTCTTAGCTGGACTTCGAGCCTTAAGAGTTACAAAAAGAGATAGCATAGTAGCAAACTAGTGTTAGCATATTTCATAATCTTAGCTTCAATGATAAGGTGTCTATCCCTTGCCCTTTGTAGGTCTTGGGAGAAGCATTCACAGTGGAGTGCCTGGGACGTAATCGCATGGGGGAGAATCAAATCTGCACAGCAGGCAGAGTCATTGTTACACTCCCCTAATTACGGAGGCGCTGCCAATGGAAGAATACAATAACACCCTATGTAAAAAATATGGGGAAGTGTTACCATCGAACACACTATGTGTCATGAGCATTAGGATAGGATTTAAATGTCTCAAATGTGATTGCATCTAGAATCTAAATACACTACCAAACATGTTAAGCAAATATTCCCCAAGTGCTAGCGATATGTAGTTTTACTCTCTTGTTGACGACCCTGGTCTTGCCACTATCTACCCAATAGGTAGTTCAGTAATAGGAACGGAGAAACATTATAAATCTTATATGATTCCAAACCCTCTTTGTGGGTTAGTAGATCTCCCAAATGGTTGTTTTATTAACGACCTCGCGGGGAGGATGATCAAATTTTTGGCGTCGCTGCTGGGGATTTTAGTTTAAATATTTAATTGTTAACTTGAATAGATTGTTAGTTGAGTAGATAGTGTTTTATATATTTTTTTGTCAGCTGTTGGCGTCGAGCCTTTGTGATAACTAGTTTGTTTACTTCTAATCCTTATGCTAGTGCTTCTCTTTGGTTGGGTAGTATCAAGTTTCTACTTTATGGTACATAACCGTACCACAAACCAAGGAACTAAACACCACCTAACGAAAAATGCAGGTGGTCTGAGAAGAAGAAGGGGGAGAGATAGAGTAGGATTTTAACATGAGCCGACCATTTTAGTTGAAGAGACTGTAGATATGGCAGGGAACAATCGTATACTTAGGGACACTAATAGAAAAATAACCTATTGCTTCGCCCCTTTCACCTCGGTTTTTTTAGGTCAAATAATCGAATAAAAAGTTTTTTTACCTCGGTTATTTTTATTTTTGACGTAAAAAATATTAATTTTCCCGGTTAAAAGATAACCAAGGAAAAAGAAATATTTTTTACCTAGGTTAATATTTTAACGCAATTAAAAACTTGAAGAATCGAAGTAAACAATCTTACCGACTTGCTTGCGACGTCGCATATGTTGTTTAAAATGACCCATCGATGTTGCGTTATGAGTCGTTTTCAACATGCAGTGCGAGGTGTCACTGACCTCACGGTTATGTAAATGATAGATCTAGTTGGAAAAACTTGACCTTGAAAAATAAAAATATTTTAAAAGCTGGTTTTTGTTATGTTACAATTAAGAAAGGTGGAATAAGATGGTAAACCACAACAACCAACAAGTAAGGAATTTCTAGGTGCTAGAAAAGAAGTTCTCATTCCTTTTTTGCTTGATTGAGGTTTTCATTTTGTTTCGCATCGGCTAAATTTTGTAGGTTGTAGTTGTTCGAAAGTGATTCACTTCGGTCTACGAAAGTATTGTTCAATGGTTTTTTAAACAACTTTAGAAAAGGTTGTTGAATGGTATGGTTGAAATTGGTTTTCAAACTCATCCACATTTCAAATAGCACATAAAGTCAACTATATATTGTTTAAATATGGAAGTAAAATAATTAGAGAAATAGTATTGGTCATGAAAATATCCTTACAATTACTACATAAATTCGATTAATAATTGTTTAAGTTCCAACAAAATAGAAAATTGTTCAACCAGCTCGTAGAATGATAACCTTGAAGACAATCGAGCCCATAGCTTCTATAACCTCAAAGAACAAAGTGTCTCAATGCGCAAGCGGTTTCGGAAAGAAACTCGCCAAACCCTTTTGGGATAGGTCCTTGATCTTACCACTGCCTGAGATGTTCATTCATCACTCTGTCCCGTAGCTCCTTAGAACAACAGGAGTCTTCTCATTCGGCAGTAGTGGCACAATGTCCCTCGCCATGTACTAAGTAATTGGAAAAAAATCATTAGAAATTATTAATTTCAACTGCCTTAGAAAAGTTGTATTCTTCTCGAAATTATGCTGCTTCAAAGTGCAGTGGAAACGTGGGCTATCAACAACATTGTATGATGTTCAAGGTCTAAGAAAACAGGTTGTGGGTTGGTCCGTTGTGCATGAACCGTACGATTATAAAAAATATTAGTTTTTAAAAAGTGTGGATATATGCTAATAAATGTATATGTGAATTGGTTAAAAACCTGAAAAAAAGGTCCGATTAGGCGATCCTTTGCCAGCCATTAGACTGCATGAAATGTGAAAATTTTATCTTAGAACTGGCCCATGGAATACAAGGTACGACGTAGGAAATTATTCCTGGATATATGTCGGTCCAAAGCAATGGTGTGGTCGATATTTACCTGTAAGTTCGATAAGTTTTCGGTAAACCCGAACACATGATCCAGACAAGGATGGGGTCACACATGCAATTCCAAAGTAAACTTAGATTCCATAATACAACATTAATAACATGTTGCTCACACCGAGGGTGAGATTGACATGGATGCGACGTCTCATACTGAAAAATAATCTACTAGAAATAAGAATTTACAACGTCGTACCATAATCGCATAGATCCAGTTGTGACAGAGAGTGTACCAATGTCACAGATACCCAAGGAAGCTACGAGAAGAAACACATGAACCCAAAAAAATTGAAGCTTTATCAACATGAAATTTAAAAAAAATCTTTGGAAGCATACCAAAACATTGTACCTGTGATTACAGTCAAGGGAAATTCACACTCTCATAAATCTGAGAAAATTTTAGCTAATCAAAAAAACTAAACACATTCCCAGATAACATATCCAATAATTTAAAGTTGAAATTACAAAAATTAAGTGTTAGGGGATAAGAAAATTCATTCCCTTTTCCAAGAAAGAAGAAAGGGGATGGGGAGACAGTTGGAATTTGTTGAAAACTTGTAAAATAATAGCTTGAACTGATTGTTGGGGCCCATTTATTTATAACCATGCTAGAACGACGTTGTTTTAAAGCTTTGTAAAATTTACCACGCATTGTGCGATAGTGCACCAATGTTGGATTAGGCAACATGGTGTCGACCCCTAACTGATGTCACAGCCTTAGATGGGCCTAACGATTTCAGTCCACCAAGCAGCTGGCCAACAGGTTAAATTTATTTAAAAATTTTGTTCTCAACAACAATTTGCTAGTTTTAGACTTATTGAAAAAAATTATTCATTACGCACAAGTCCTTTTCAGTTTTGTTAATGGTACTACTATTAAAACTTTGCCCATATGTTTGGGTTAAATATTAAGGATTGAATAAGATTAAACTAAAATTCATCATATAGATTATAAATTGAAGATTGGAGATCAAATTATGAAAAAATGAATATTGTTCTAAATACGAATGAACTTGTTTGATATAAATGTCCGATCAAGTCTAGGATAAACAACTAATTATAGCTAATAGGTAAGAACTTCCACAATAAAAACTATAGGACCAGAACCATTGACCAGCTTGAAGTAGAGCGTGCGAGCTTGAAATCCTCAGCAACAAGAAAATACTTAAAATCCTTCGGATTCAAGGTCTTCATCATTTGGTTCCCTGATTGATGCATGTGGTACTCCCTTCCGTTGTACCTGAGAACTAAGGCAACTTGTAGGGTTGTAGGAGCTCCACAATCTGGCTAGGCACGTACACAATTTTAAAAAGAAAACCATGTTCAGTAAATATGACAGTAATTTATAGAATTTGTTTATTGAAACTAAAATTGATGTGCAACAGGGATTATTTACAAGAATGGGAACTGACCCAAAATTCGTCCGGGTCAGTGTGTTGACAAAATACGGAGTAATATTGTTGAATGTAGTCCGCGAACGGTCATCATATGACTTGCTACAGATTTGTATTGGTCAACAAAATTATTATATATTAAATTAGGATAAAAGTAATACAAGAAAAGGCAATATAAATATAAATATAAAATCGCTCACCTCAAACGGGGAACGGCTCGAACCAACATTGTTTGCTTTGATTCCTGATATTCATATTGTAATTATTCAATTGAAATCAATTCAATTAATCTATTATTAAATTTATCTATCAATTCAACATGTTTGAGCGACATGGCATATGATTTGGTATAACTGATTGGATAACCGATAAGGGTGCAACATCTCATACTAGGTATACTGCTGAAAATATGGATACGCGACGTCGAACCACATTCTCTTAAACTGAAGTATGCTCGAAGTATAAGTTCCCTCGCATTCATGGAAAGGGAACACACCAACAAGAGCAGAAAGCTGGCGAAAACAAAGATCCCAAAAAAATAAAATTGGGCCACATAAAAGGGAAGTAATAAAACGCTAATCCATAGAAATGCTAATCCATAGAAACTTCAAAACATGAAGCAAATAACATATTCACAAACCATATACATAAGAATTTAAATGATAAACATGTTGAAACCATATCTTTAAAAAGATGGGCGGGGACTGTTGAAATTCGAGGGAAAGTTTAATGTTTGAAGTGATGTATATTGTGGGCTCCATATATATAGTCATTACAAAATCTTATGAATACTACCTCAACCTTTGCGAAGTCATAAGTCACTAAACCTTAATGACAATAAATCGACGTTTGAGAAAGTCGAGTACTCTAACCGTTGGCCTCACCATTTTGGTCCACTAGCATAGCAGTGGGCTTGTGTCTGGCCAACTTCAAATGTGACGTCGCATGTCAATCGTGTTAAGCGAAATTGAACTGGCCAGTTACCGAATTCGAGAATACACAAAATGGGCCTTACCAATCTAGCCCATTAGCATAGCAACTGGGACTCCATTTGAACTGAACCAACATAATTGACCATAATAATGTTTAATGGTATATAAGATACTAATATTTGAAATTTATAAATGTCCATGAACTTTATTAACGTCCGGTTTGATAGGAATATACTTTAACACAACCAGTGAACTTTTCTATTTTTACAATTAGGTCCCTCCAAGATGGGGGGCGATATGTAAAAGTGGAGATACACAATAATTGAAATCACATTGTCACAAACATATTCTTCCGACTTAGGCATCAACTAATAAGGGTATTCTTCCTCCATTTTTATTAATATTCTATTAATTTTTAATTATACCCTTGCTATAAGCGTTATTAATTAGAAAGATAAATTCCACCACATAGAATCTGACGAAATTATACATTCTTGATTTTTTTTATGAATTAAAAACACAAGGAAAATATGGCCATCAATTTTTTAAAAGTGCTAGCATGTGGTATAAAGTTAATTGTTTATGATTACTTACTAGTATGCAAGGGCTAATAAGAAGATCTTGTGGAAGCCTCTGTGGGATTATGATAGTTTCTTTATATCTCTAGGGTATCAATAGTTTGTGGGGATGGAAAAGGTCTTGTGACCGACGATTAAAATTGATTTTTTGGACTGCCGGTTTACTTTTAAATTTTTGCACTTACGTCACTCCTGCAAAGTGGGAGATGTCGAAATGCAAAATTGGAGATACCCTTATCAAATTCACCAACTCACGAGCACGATGTTCCGATTTGGTCATGCACTAGTCAATGGAACTGGACCAAAATCTTCTCTGATAGTGTATGACTTAACTTTGTGAAAATTACACTATCACCCAACATCGTCATATGTTCCCTAAAGTTTAGAACAGAAAAAATGTTAGGAAAAAAGTTTGATATGGAGATTGTGCGTACTGTCTATGACAGTCGCGAATCAGGGTAATTATCTGTCATTTCTGTTAGCATTCCATGAATACCCTTACGATCAGCGTTATGAGGAAGATAATTTCCACCATATATAATCAAATAAAATTTTATAGTCTATGTTTTCTATGAAATAAATTGATAATAAAATTCCGTCCATCGAATTTTAAAAAGTGCTGGTAAATGGTCTAGAGTAAATTGTAGATTATTACTCTTAAGTATAAAAGGGTCATTCATGTAGAACTTCTCTAAGTCTATGTGGGAATAAGATCATTTTCTTTATCATCCTCGGTTATTATAAGTTGTGGGTGACAAAGTTTCATTTCGAGATGATCATACTCGAGTTTGGGACAACTAGTGAATTTTTCCATTTTTACACTTAAGTCCCTCCAAGAAAGTGGAAGAAGTAGAAATCCAAAATTTGAGATAAAATTTTGTTATTCACATTTACAAGATAATGTTGTTCATCTTTGGCATAAAAGGGTGGTCGGAAGGGGCCATGATCTTAACAGGGATACTTTACGACACTTTTCAAAAATTAAACTTTTGCCAACTGAAACTACGTCGCACATTTTAATCCGTGGATCCTAACCCATATTAACCATGATGATAATTTCTTCTGGCACACTATCACGAGGAGGGTCCAAGATATCTTAGATAAGAACAATCTTATCATTCATCCAACCCTCCAATATGTGCACCGTTTCTTGGCGGCCATCCTATACTATCACTCTGAGCCGACGCATCTACCAATTGAGAATATCAAGTATATGTTGTAACTCACTGGTGAGAGCACAAGATATAGGTTCGGGACCAATTTCTGGGTGAGCGAGGTTGTCAAGGAGCCGAGGATGGTTTAGGGAGGCAACATCTCTATAGGGGACATAATCACCCTTTAGTGTAGCGCTTTCAAGTCGCTACTACACAGGGACTTTGGTGCATGGGCATGGAGGACTTATAATGCATCAACTTGAATAAAATTCACAATTATAATTTCATAGATCCTACCGTTGTGGATATAGTCTACCATTGGCTCTATTGGAGGAACGAGAATGTATTCACGACACTCCCTCAGCCCCAACAGATAAAGCTAGAGCTGGACACACCGATGGTGGACTTTGCCATTGAGAAAGATGTGTCATGTCGGCTTCCATTTAAGCGAGAATTGAGCCAGATGCCCCTAACACCTGTCCCGAGCAAGGAGGGTGCCCTCTCATTCACCCAGCCAGTTGCACCATCTCCTCCATAGAAGGATGCGCCTATGAATGGCGACTTCCATTTGTTCCATCTATACTTCTACAATCAAATGTTGCACATAGTCGAGTCTTGTTTCCATTAGTAGGCTGAGCACAATCATTTTGTATACTGGAGCTTGATAGACTTGGACGAAGTGATTGGTCATCTTTCTTCTCAGGTCTATCACATGCAGACTCAGGTGGGCGGTATTTTTGACTTGGATCCTGAGCCGGAGCGGCGTCGGGAGAGGCATAGGATGAATGATGAGTGGATTGCACAGTATCAGCGGTATTACCTCGTTGATGACAATTCTTCTTCCCTCTCTACATCATGAGCCATTCTACTTCCCCTTAGATTTTTAGTGTTTTTTCCTTTCATTTTTACATTGAGGGCAATGTAAAGTTTTAAATGTGGGAAGGGGTTTAATGACTTATATGTATGTACACTTGGGTGTTTTTTGCTACTTTAATTGGGGTAAAAAGAAATTAAAAAAATTAAAAAATGATAAAAAAATCAATCCCACAAAGTTAAAAACCTAATAGGGATATTTAGGCAACATTGGGGGCTTGGATAGGTCGAAAACATGAAAGGGAGGCCTAGGTAAAATTCATAGAGGATAAATGTCAGTGAGATTTGAGCCAAAATAAATATGATGTGTGGCTAGGATGAAAACCTGAAAAGGTTCCAAGGTAAAATGAGAGAAAAGAAAAGAAAAAGGAAATTTTGATATGAATGTACTCATTTGACGGTGTTGGAGTCCTAAGGTTGCAGTGAACATATGGATGAATTGAGGATTCTAGCATAATAGGACTTCTTGGGGTTGGGTGACTTAGCAGGAAAACAAAGTAGGGGACGGGAAATCCTAATTCTTTATATACTTCGTTTAAGGTTGATATATTGGTATGAAGTGAAGTATATGCTTGAACTTTCAATATGGTTTTGATTTCATTTTGTGCCATTGGACTTTGAGATTATTAATTCTGAACTCATACATGGTTTAAGTGTATTAGTAAATTGACAGGTGGAAGATTGTTGGTAGAAATAGGAATTGGGGTTGTGCTTTGAAATTTTTTCATTTGATCATTGATTTTAGGATTTAAGATAATGAGAGTTTTTTGAGGTATTGCATGGGAAAATAGTGTTAGGAAGTGAATATGCAAATCTCTTTGTGTTTTTTATCCTTTTTTACTCGAGGACAAGTAAAGTTAAAGTGTGGGGAGGTTTGATGTGTTCATTTTATGTAGTCATTTTAGGACATTTTGGACTCACTTTTGTATACTTTTTTTGCTCTAGATCTTAAGTTTTCCTCAAAATTCTCTTAGGACAGTTAAATGCGACTTTTGCGCTCTTATTACTTTTCTAAAGAGTCTAACATATGAAGATTCTAAGAGTTTCAGATTATAATTTGGGGTTTGAAGTATTGAATACAAGAGAAGTGAAGAGTTGAAGATTTGAGGGCATAGACAAGATAAATGATACAAGATTATATTTTTGGAAGTTTCTATGCCCTCAAATCTTCCATGTAGTTCCAAGCCCATGTAGTGAGAAACTTTATTCCATCATTTATGAGCATTGATTACTTAGCATTTATTATGTTTGGTATAATCTCATTTATGAGCATTAATTACTTAGCAGTTATAGTGATATTAATGATGTTATTTACTTCAATTATGTGACAAATTGTTTGAGAATATGAAATATTTGTATGACAACAAGCTAGGATGTTGAAGAAGTGAACAATTTCTCAAATTTTGTCACGAGATAAAAGAACATGAAATTAGAAGTTCTCGTTGTGTAGATGATGTTAATCTGGCTAGATAAATATGATAATGTGGTTTGTTTTCATGTTTATCCCAAGGTAGCACTAAAAGGTATAATCTTGAATGTCGGTCTTTTTAGGTTAAGTCAAATGAATGTTTTGTTTGTTTAAATAGCTAGGCATTTGGTAGAATGCTTGTTGATGTTATTAAATCTATTGGTTCTTTGTGTGTGATGTCATTGATGAAATACCTTTAGGCGTTGATTGTCTAAAGTGATCATTGGTGAGGTTTATAAATATTCGTTGATCGCTTTTGTAAATTACTCTTAAGAAGAACGGAATTTTTATATTCAAAATGGAAGTTATAACATTCACAATAGGTAAACAAGGTGATTAAATGAGTGATTGTTTCTTGGATCTATAAGAGGCTTGGAAGTGGGAATCAATTGTGTCTAAGGCTTTGTCAATTGTGTTTTTATCATCTTTTATTAGTTGGTTGCATGATTAGTCTAATTCTTTTCATATGCTAGTTGTCTTGTTTTTCCTTTCATAACTTAGAAAAACAAACCAAAACCCCTCTCTTTAATGCCTCGTATATGTATATATGTGTGTGTATGTGTGTGTATGTGTTTGTATGTATGTATCTATGTATGTTTGTATGTATATATGTATGTATATGCTATTATCCACCCTTTTATGTATAAAGCCTTAGGAAAATCTCTTTTATTCATGGACAACCCCAATTTGCCACTATCTACTTAAATGTATTAAGGAAGTATTTAGGGTTATAAATTGTTTATTTGGGAGGCACGATGACGACCTCCTACTATACATTTCTTGTCAACCTGTCCAAGTGTTATTAGTAAGCTAATATTACCAAGTGGCTATTTAACTTTTCTTGCGAAGCCAACTATTGAGGATGTTAGCCTTATGATATCTCCTCTTTTAAATCCATGTTTGTCAAAGCATTCTACTAACAGTATTTCCAATGAGCTTCCATGGTCTACAAAGACTTGTGTACCTTGGAATTACCTATCCTTGCTTTAATGCCATGCGTATCATTATGAGATGATGTGCTAGGAATCTCATCTTCTTCACTGTACGTGATTGCTTTACATAGGGGAGTTCTTTTCTTAAGAGGCTCTTTTGGAGGTGAGAAGTTTGCTTGTGCTTTCTGATTTGCATCTAGAAGTATGTATTGAACAATGCATTTAGCACATTTGTTAGTAGCTTTTGTACGGTTGATTGCTAGATTTAAATAGTTTTACATTACAAGGGGTTTAAATGGACATTGGTTGTTTTCTTGTCTGAATCCCTTGTTTTATAGCTTCTTTAGGTCAAATGGAGTCTATGTCCTTACGAGCATCTATATCCTATTTTGTGAGCTTCATTGTAGATTTCTCTTAAGCACATCAGAGTAGTTTAGGGAAGGACATTTGATAGAATCGGAGTATATTGTAGAAGTACATTTGCAAGGATGGTAGAAGACTAAAGTCTATGAGTCAAAATGTGATATAAGATAGAAGGGTCGAAGAAGGAAGAGAAAAAAAGCTTATGAATTGAGATCAGAGAGTTGTACAGAGTCCAGAGGACAGTACGAGATGATTTAGCATTCCTTGGTATAACCATTTGATTCATCTTCTCGAGAACTATAAAATTGACTATAAGAACTCCCAAATCAGATCAGTTATTTATCCGTATCGACACAAACAGTTGAAGGAAAAATCCAAGTTTTAAAGGAGTCGAAGCTTGTACGACCCATGTACCTTGCACGACTTGTGTATCTTTGCACATCTGTTCCATTCTCTTACCAAGCAGGGAGATCATATGGCTAAGTATGAGCATGGACATTTCCCTTCTGCACATCCCGTGAACCTTGAAGATTAAAGATGCGAAGACCAGCACGCCCCTCAACGTTTTCCATAATTGCACTGCTCAGATGACCAAAATGAGCCTCCATCTGGTGGCCAATGAGGATTTCCATGGGCCATACACTCAGAACCCTAGGAAGCAGTTTCAACCAACGGCTTGTGTGCTTTTGTACGGCCCGTACCGATGTGGCAGTTGTGGAGACCTTAGGGTTCTAGTAGTGTTTCACTGGGGTTTCTTCCAAACTTGGTCATTTAAAGGCCCATTTATCTTCTATTATATAAGGATCATTTAGTCTCCTAGGATTTAACAAGTAGGCATAATGTGGATTTTATTTTCTTAGTATGTAGGAAGGAAGAGGGGAGTTCTCTCTCTCTCTCTCTATAGTTCTTCTCTTTTTGTTTTTCTTTTCTTTCTCTTAGTTTTCTAGATCCATGGAATTTAATTCAATAGTTGTCATGGTCAATTTGTAGTAGAGTAGTTTATTTGGATTGGGAATTAATATTTGTATTCCTGACTTGTTAGTTATTTGTGAGATTCTAAAATCTCCTTATCCTTTTATGCTTATGAACATTATGTTGACTTGTGCCTTAAATTCTTGTTAATTTCATGATTGTTACACTATGTTAGCATACACCTTAGTCAACTTTCATGCTGGTGCATTTATTGATATCCAGTGGGGAGTGAAACCAAGATGTAATTGTGGGAGCGATAGTTCGGGACCGTATAGGTGTATGCATGTGGGTCGCCGAGTCAAGGTTCCGATGATCGTACACTAGTTAGTTGGACTGGAGCCCGAAAGGTTACAAATAGAGATAGTTTAGTAGAAAACTAGGGTTAGCGTAATTCAACCTATGTCGTTGCAACCTAAAGTCAACGATAAGGTGCCTATCCCTTTCCCTCTGTAGGTCTAGGGAAAAGCATTCGTAGTGGAGTGCCCGAGACGTAATCTTATGGGAGGGAATCAAATCTGCACAACAGGCACTGCCGTTGTTGCACTCCCCTAATTATGGAAGTGGTGTCGGTAGAGGAATACGTGTGCACCCTTACGTGACAAATAAGGGGTAGTGTTGACTATCAACCACGCTACGTGGCATAAGCATTAGGAGAGATTTATACGTCTTGTATTTGATTGAATTTAGAATTGAAATATGCTATCGATCATGTAATGCAAATATACCCCAAATACTATTTTTAGTGTACTATTTTGCTCTTACATTATTGTAGTTGATTAGATAACCCCCCACCCCACCCCACCCCGTCTAAAAACCTTGTTTTGCGACATTAGCTATTCTTGACACATGATCAGATCCACGAACCGATTGCGGTTTTGTGTAGTTAACCCTTATAATCCCAGCATCTCTGTAGACGACCTCGGACTTGCCGCTATCTACCCCTTAGTAGTTTAGTAGTAAGAACGGAAGAAACATAATAAATCTCTATCTTTGATTCCAAGTTCTCCGAGGGTTAAATTCTATCTCCCAAAAGGTTGGCAGTTTTAAAGACCCCGCAGAGTGCAGATCAAATGCACTAATAATTTTATTTTTATAATTTACATATCTATTTGTTGTCACAATTTTTAACCCTACCATTCAAAACCATTTTTAAAGTTATTTTCATAGACAAAATTAAACTATACTTGTGTAATGAAAAAAAATGTTTCAATCATTTTCAAACAGACAAATAATTTTCATAACCCCACTTTTAAAATAAATTCTAACAAATTACTGACACCGGCCAGCCTATTCATCTCCCATAAAAAATATCAACACATGATGCAAGGTCAGACATTACTTAGATCACCATTTGCGACGTCGCATATCACTTCGGTTATATCATTTACTTTGATTTGGTAAATTTTGACTTTGGTTATTTTTTAACCGCGGTAAAAAATTACTTCATTTTTTTGAAAAAAAAAAGTAAAAGAACTTTTTATCTCGCCTATTTGGCAAACACAAAAAATTTGAGGTAGAAAGCTCGAAATAAAACGTCATTTTTCTTGTAGTGTTATTATTAATTTATTATTCACTTTTCAAATTCATACACATAATGGTAAATTGCCAACTTTTATATTTACTTAACACTTACATCAATTGAGAAATAAAAAATTAGCAACCCTGTGCACCTTTATTGTCGCTTTTTTGCAAGCATGTGTAGGTTATAATTTTGTATATCTATTGATTGTTTCTGTTTTCATGTTATTGTGGAGTAATATGATCATATATAACAAATCCTATTCATACAATTGTACACAACTAGGTATATAGGATTAACTGATTAACCGTTTACCAATTTATCATTCACTGTAATTAACTTTCCGTATATTACCTTAGTTAAAACTCTTTTCTATAAACAATGTAAAAAATCAAAGAGTTAGAGATTATAATAAAATGGACTAGGACAGTTATGATTTTAAGTATATTTGATTTTAATTATTTATTAATTAAAATCAATACTCATAAATTTCATTTTGTTATCTCTTTATTTGTATTTTTAATTGAATTTGACGTAACTTACAAGCTCCACCAAAAATAAAAAGTGACCGATATGCATGTAATGTGTTCCATTTTTCCAATGTCTATAAATCCATAGTATAACTTGTCCTAACTCAGTTCAAACAACATTCTTATCTCTCCTTTAATTTCATAACCCAATTTGTCAAATTTTCACCATAGTCTTAAAGTGAGAAAAAATTAAATGGCAATCCGATCTCAATCTTTCCAATCTGTAACTATTGTTTCATTTTTAATTCCCTCTTCACTTTTTAAAGCATTTGCAGCTAAAGTAACCCAAAGTGGCGGTTATAGTCTGCTAGACCCAAGTGAATATCGGGGTGGATGCAATCGGTCGCTTTGCAATACATGAGTACAATCAAGAACAAGGGATGAAATCAGTGATCTTTGACTCTGTAGAATATGCTGGCATAAAAGAAGTTGGAGAGGACAAGTTTGAATACAATTTAACAATTACTGGAGATGATAATTCTCTAGGTGAAGATACTCTACATGAATATTCAACTGTTGTCTTGAGTGATAATGTTGTTGGGAAGAAACTCGTACGTTTCACAACAGTGAATTTGGATAATTTGGATGCTCAAATTAATAATATTACCAGCCTTGCATTGATAGTTAAAATACATAATGTATCATATGAATACACATACACACTGTCGATTTTCTATGAAGTACTCGTTAGCCTAGAACTTTCAAATACATCATAAGTTAAGCCAGTGCTGACGAATAGCCAACCCGCAATAAAAAGGGAAGGTATAGTAATGCTATGAATGATCCAATATCGAATACAGGTAATAATATCCGCAATATATATATATCATTAATATATTTCAATGTTAATTTCAGTCTAATCTATAAGAAACAAATAAAATATGTTCTTTTTGACATTATATTAAACTGCGGGATACTTCATTTTCCAAACCAAACCATTATTTAAGAATAAACTTAGTATCTGAATCTTAATTATTTCAAATGAATAGTTTATTATTCCAAAAATAAAATTTAAATATTAAACATTAAACATTGGCTAAAGCTAGAAAATATGTACATAAAATGGTTCTATTTAGATTCATAAAATACAATTCTTTTATGGTACCAAAGTACCATACTTTTGGATCTCTTTTTTTATGAATTAATAATTAAGTTATATTTATAATATTACTCATATGCCAATGAAGGTAGAAAAAATTATTGTGTATATTCAACCAACTAATTTATTGTATGTACGAAACATAACAACAGAGCTCTTACTATGTACAATTGAAAAGAAATTTTAAGCTCAAAATAATGTTTGTTGGTTTATTCATTACAATTCAAAAGGATTATTTTCTTAAATGGTTAAAAGTTTAATCAATAACCTTGATTTGGCTAAATAATTTATATAACTTTTCCTTGATAATGTTCAGCTTTGGCAGTCCCCAAAAACTCGGATCATCGGACCCGAGTCGCCAACCCAACCGGCCCCTTTGGGTCTTGTCAAGACAAATTTGGACCCCAACTACTATCTCCGTCCCGGTTCAAACTACACACGTCAATTTATGTCATTATTTATCGTTCAATTTTAATCACATATTTGAATAGATATATAAATAATATTATTATCGTAGG
>JAULKM010108212.1:0-23703 GCA_032355605.1 Rubia tinctorum | reverse complement strand
AGCTAGTGTGATCGTAGTTATATTAATTTCTCTAATTGTTGGTTAATCTAGTTAATTAAAGTAATCGTAGTGTTTTTTCTAAAATCAAACCCCCCAAGTTGTTACCACACACGTAGAGTAAATTCTTCGTGTGCTTTTTTACTACTTTTAATACTCGATAAAACCTTTTTTTCCTCGTGGATGACCCTGAGTTGCTACTATCTACTTTCTAGTAGTTAGCCGCAATTAGGGCTATAAATACTATCTTTAAGAGGCACAACGACGGCCTCCCATAGACTTTGAGAGTGACATGTAGCTCTTTTTTTGCCTCAAGGCGAGAATTCTCTGTAGCCAAGGACTCAGCTAATGAGGAATTTCCATCCACGGCTTCAGCATTTTTGGCTAAAGCTTTATTCATTCTTCTATTCTCATTTAGAATCATCTCATATAGTTGAAGGTGAAGGTTTAAATTTTAGTATCTTGATCTTGTAAAATTCAGTTCGACTAAGGTTAAGGCAAGCTTCAATGGTTTGCAATATATTAGCATCAGCAAGACATAGGGAAAGATACCGAATTGGCCCATATATGATGAATAGTATCTTGATAACTCCTCTCGATAGGATCGCAATTATTAATTACTTCGACAGGCACGAAACCGTTGTATTTCCTTGCTTCGAGCCTAAGGGTTCATGCATATAAGGGTGGATATAGGCCTATATATATAAAAGCAAGTAAAGAGAGGGGGTTTTTGGGTGGTTTTTCCTAAATTATGAATTTAAAGACAAGATAAATAGCAAAGTCAAGTAACTATGCTAATCATGCAACAAACTAAGAAAAATGGGTAAAAACTACAAATGACAAAGTCTTGGGGGAAATTGATTCTCACTTCCAAACCTCTTATAGATCATAGAATCATTCACCCGTCCTATTACATTCATTACCTATGGGGAATGCTATCACTTCCATTTTGAAGATCAACATTCATTTCTTCTAAATAGTAATTCGCAATGACGTTCAACGACCATTTGCAAATCTCAGGACAATCACTTTAGACGTTCAACGACCATAAATATATTTCATTAATGGCATTATACACGAAAAACCATAGGTTTAATAACAGCTACAAGCATTCTACCAAATGTTTAGCCATTTAACCAAACAAAGCATTCATTTAGACTAAACCTAAAACAATCAACATTCAAGGTTCAACCTTTCATTGCTACCTTAGGACAAATATGATAGAAAACCACATTAATATGCTCATCTAGCAACATTAACATCATTTACCCAGCAAGAAGTTCTAATTCCATGTTCTTGGATTTTCATGTCAACGAGCTAAGAAATTGTGCACATTTCTAACCTCCTAACACTTAAACATGAAAACAATTCATATTCTCAAACAACCCATAGCATAATTGAAGCAAACATTCATATTAAGAACACAATAAATGCTAAATAACAAATGCTTCAAGGAAGAGTGAAAATAGAGGTTCTTAATACATTGGTTTCAAAGTTTCAATCAATTTCTCCCAAGTACAAATCTAGATAATATAATCAAAACCCATAACATAGAACCAAAATCTACAAAGAAACAAGAAAAAATTGAAGACGGAGTGTAAAAACTAGGGTTTTGGAGCCCCCAAGTCGGGCCAAGAAAACTAAGGAATGAGTGGTTAAAGTGCCATTTATAGTACAAGAAAAAGGGAGTAAAAAGCAATTTACAGGGTGATTTTTGCGAATCGCGACACTACAGTGTCGGAAAATCAGCTTCCAATAAATTCTTGTTCGCGAGTCGTGACATAAATAAACCCAATTTTGTTTTGCTTCCTCCAGGTGAACCATTGATCTGTTTTGAGAGTTCTTGTAGACGTTTTTATGGTACTTGAGAAGACGAATCCAATGGTACCACTCTTGGAGTCTGGTTCGTCTCGGGTTGTTCTCAGAACTCTTCTTAAAAACCTTAGATCTTTCTTCACACTCTACTTTGCTCTCCTTCTTCACTTTATGTTCCACCACTTTGTAAGTGGCCTTCCTTCTTCTACCATTCTTGTGAATGGCCTTGTCCAATCTTCTACCATCCATGCGAATGACCTTCTTCATGATAGTCTCTAAATTAGCTCACAAAACATATATGAATCGACCAAATAATAAAGGAAGAACATGTTAGACACCACATGCTTACAAACTAGGGAGATGAGGCCAAATAACCACACAAGGTAATTCGAAAACCCTATTTGGTAAAACACCTAATAATCTAACTACCCACCAACAAAACAATATAAAAAGGGATGTTAATCGTACTAAGAAAACATCAAAATCATGTCTCATCAATAAAAACTTGAATTTCCTCATGGCTGCACATGAAGTTTACCAATAAACACTTTTCTCACATCTCCAATTTCATAAGAATGGAGAAGATGTACCAGCATGGAACAAAGAAAAAGACGTGTTGTCTGCTTCTCCTTCGTGGAAGAGAGACCCTATTCTGGAAGGCTCCAAGTGCTCTTCACAACCGACAAACAAACATACATATGGCATTCTTGTGTCAAGCAAAAGCAAAGCACACTGCATTATCCATGTAGGCTGCAATTGAGCATTGATTTTTTTAAATCAAAACTCATATTAATGGAGATGTTTATTAGGGCCACCAACCCTAGCTAAAAGATTTGATATATTTTTTACAAGAGATTTTGCCAAGGTATAACATGACTTGCTACAAAAGAGAAACAAAAGGCAAAATAGTTTCTACTCCATCTTTTGATTTACTACAAGAATAAGAAAACAAAGGAGAATATTGGAAATGTCTCCAGTGTTTCCATCCCCACCCCCTGTGTTAGTGCTAAACACCGGCCAGATTTCCAATTTGCTCCTATATTTGGGTGGGTGAACCTAGGTATGTCTCAAAATTGCTTATGGATTTGTGCAGTTGTCCAGGTGCTAAAACCCTCCAGGTTCTGAAAACAATCCAGGTACGGCCAGGTGTGTAACAATCCTTCTAGGTGTTATTGTTCTTGTCTTGTAATCCTGTGGACATGTGACTTTCATTCTTTCTGCTCAAAAATGATTGTGAAATTCGCTCAGTTGTTTGTGAGCATGTTCTCCTCCTTTGTTAGGGCCAAATGAGTGACCTGCAAAATGTGTATCAGTAGCATCCATTCAAATTACTCTTATGTTTGGCACATTCAATCTATTTAGGTGTAGCAAACCTTTTGTTTTCTGATCTAATTGAGCATACATCAGTGTACAATTTAAATAGTATTAAAATAATTGAGCATTGAAAATGTTTAAATAGTGTACATTTTGTGAAACTTATCGATGAAATAACACACAATTCTTAGGTAGGAAATAAGTAACAAAAAATTCCACCCAACAAATTCTACAAGTGATCATTTCTTTGGAAGCAAACAGATTCCCAGTGCATGCAGAAATTTAGGAGATTGGTCTTATCGTTTTGGATAAAGGATTGGCATAATGTACAAACAACATCAGTAAATGATCATGAACATAAGTTAAGTCTAAACAATTCAAAAAACTGTCAGAAAGAAAATGCAATGTGATGCATCAGCCAGACCGATGATAGAATGAATATAGAATTGAAGTATACAACACAACAGGTCCAAAAAAATAAGTCACCAATGAGTCCAGCAAATTAATTACACAAATTTTGCAATGAGCACCGTAATAGAATTGAACAATTCCACACTTCTTGTCTTTAGAAATCAATCGGGAGAGTCTACCTAAACTCAATCATCAATATTCTGATAGAGGTTCAGGCGGTAAACGCGAGTCTGCACGAGCTAATTCAATTATTGAAAAGAAATCAATGCTCCAACAGAATCAAAGCACCAAACTTTCCCCTTCAGATACCCAAAACCATTAAATTATTGAAAATTTTGAAAAATTGCAATCCAAGAATTACCTTTTATTCACCTTGAGGAGGTGAAAGAATCAAATGGGGTCAAGTGGACCCGTCATAGGCGACGATTCCCAAGTACATTCCGAGTTTATTAAGGCCGTAGTAGATAATGAGACTGTACATGGTTGAGTCGGCGTAGAGCAGGGAAAGAAAATGTAAACCAGAATGAGGAGGAAGAGGAGAAGGCATTGTAGAAAAAGTGTTTTGAGCAGAATATGAAAAGTTGAGAGAAGAGCATTAAGCTGATATGTCAAGCTTAGGAGATGCCACATGTCAAAAAATTTAAAGCTTACGTGGATAGCTTATGTTTCAAGTTTTAAAGGTGACAATTGTCCCAAAAGTTGCTCTTTTAGTATATAGTGTAGATAACTATGTTAACTTTAACTAATTAAGGGCCAACCCCTTACTTGACTTAGTATATATAAACACTAATAACTAAGTTGACTTTAACTAATCAACAGTTAACCCTTATTATTTTAGGCTTGGTTAATGTTTGACTTTAACTAATCATCGATCAACGCTTACTTGAATTCCTATACATAAACACCAATAACTAAGTTGACTAAAACCAATCAAAGGTTAATCCTCATTTTACTTCTTATATCCAGACACTAATGTCTTAGTTGGCTTTAACTAATCAATTGTCAATTTTTACTTGACTTTCTATATAAAAATACTAATAGCAAAGTTGACTTTAACTAATCAACGGCAAACTATTATTTGACTTTCTGTGTATAAACATTACTAACAAATTTAACTTTAACTAATCAACGGTAAACCATTATTTGACTTTCGATATATCAACACTACTAACAAAGTTGACTTTAACTAACCAACGGTAAACCCTTGTTTGACTTTCTATAAACACTAATCATAAAGTTGACTTTAACTAATAAAAAATCACCCCTTAATTATCTTAGTATGTACAAACACTAATAACTAATTTGACTTTAACTAATCAACAAGCAAACATTACTTGACTTTCTATATATAAAGGTTGATAACTAAATTGACTTCAACTAATCAACGATCAACCGCTACTTGACTTTATATGTATAAACACCGATAACTGAGTTGAATATAGCTAATCAACAATCAGTCCTTACTTGACTTTCCATATATAAACACTAATAAATCTTTCATATAACTCAGTTAAGTTTGTTAAATCAACGGTCAACCCTTATTTGACATTCTATATATATAAACACTAGTAACTAAGTTGATTTTAACTAATCAACGGTCAACACTTATTTGACTTAGCATATATAAATACGAGTACAATTTTGACTTTGACTACTCAACGGTTATCATTACTTGACTTTATATGTATAAACACTAATGACGAAGTTCACTTTTAAGTAATGGCCAACCCTTACCTGTTCTATATTGAAACACTAATAACAAAGTTGACTCTAACTAATCACAAACAACTCTTACTTGACTTTTTATGTAGAAACACTAATAAATCAACGACCAACTCCTACTTGAATTTCTATATTAAAACACTTATAACTAATTTGAATTTATGAAATTTACGGTCAGCCCTTACTTGACTTTCTACATATAAATACGAGTAAAAAATAAAAAAAAATTATTAGTAAATATAAAATATGTACTTACATTTTAACAATATATGGTATAAACTCAACACCTATTAAAGTCCACTCAGCAACTCAATGAACTCAAATATATACAAAAGAACACAATAATAATATTTTTGTATACCTATTCTATTTTCAATAAACTCAATTATATAAATATAATAATAATAAATTTTTAAAATTTTGTATTGACATACTATTATCAAAATTTGAATTTATAAAATAATAGTAAAATTTTAATTTAAACTAACTTGTGATTTGGGTTTGATTATCTGCCCAATCGATAAAAGCCCAAACCCTATTATCTATAATACCAAATCCCACCCAAGCCCTTGTTCATTAATCTCTTCTCCTTCTTCCCACCTTCGCCCCCAGACCATTCGACTTCTCCTTCCTCAGTCCCTGCGCCGTCCGACGCGCCACCCGAAGCTTCCGAAGCCTTTCAGCATCATCACCAAGAATTGTACCTCACTCGCCTAATTCATTTAGGCAGGGTTTCGGCTATGGCGGAGAAATCGCAAACGCATGCGAATCGTCTGGTGGCGGAACACAGCCCGTACCTTCTTCAACACACGCATAATCTGGTAAACATAATGCTTTATTGAAATTGAGCTGTGTTTTGTTACTTGTATAGGATTATTTACAGAGTAATTGGGTTTCAGTGATTTGTTTCTGGATTTGATTGTTTTTCTAATGGCCTGTGTAAGGTTGATTGGTATCCTTCGGACGAAGAAGCATTTGCTGAAGCTAAGAGGAGTGATGCGCCAATCTTCTTATTAAGTAATTATCCTTACTATGCTCTGTGCTCCATTTTGTGCGGCATATAGCACCAATCGCTTTACTTTATCTGGTGGATGCATCAAGTTTCAATCTTTCTACTTGCAGAAGGAAAAAAGATGATTTTTTGCTGAAATCTAGCTACATTTTGGGCCCCTTTTCAGAGATTTTTGGTCTAAGCTCCAAGGGATGGAAGTATATTTATTAGAGTACAAGCAAGGAACGTATCAATATGGAAATACAGCAAGAAAGAATCATGAGTTGTTGCTGTAATAATATGATACAGCTTATAAAACATTGATTATATCTCTGAATAAACCATCTCCTTTTAAGGGTTAACAAAGCTCACATCTCTTAATATTAGATGTTGTGAATGTATTACAGATTCCGACATCTAATTCGTGTATGCTGATCATTCCATTCTGTTTAATAAATTGTATCTCATATAATGGATGGAAACACATGATCTATCATCGCAATTGTATCGGATTAGTTAGTTCTTGAATGTAGATTTGGTGGATGGTAAATGGTGTATGCATGATGAATCATATTTTCGCCAATGCTTTCCCTAGGCATTATAGTCCTCCAGACAGGTTCGAATTTGAAGCTAATGCTTTCCTCACTAGTTTTATCGGTGGTCATTTATGTGTTTTTTGGGGTTCTGCAATCAAGTACACTATTACTACTTCTATGTGTTTTTTTAATAATATCTGTTTTTAATGCAATAGAGTAACATCGATATTGAGACTTATCGAAGTTGTAGCTCATTTATGTAATAGTAGCATCTTTTTTTGAGAATGTAGCATCAGTTTTAAAATCTTGAGATTTTGGGTCATTTTGCCCTTTGTCTGGATGCACCCACGCACGGTTGCTACCAGAGAAAGGGCCATTTTTTGAATCCTTGAAAATTTTTGGCACTGGTTTTTGAGAATGGGTGCCAAAAAAATAATCGATGCTAAATTAACATCGATTTTTGAGAACCGGTGCCAAAAAATAACCGATGCTTAATTAACACGGGATTCCAATAATCGGTACTAAATTAACGCCGATTTTTTGAAAACCGGTGAAACCATTTCGCCCCCTACTTAGGCACCAATTTTTTAGATCCTAAAAACCATTGCTAGCCTTCTGAAAAACCGGTGCTATAGAGTTTTTCCTGTGATAGTTAATGTCCTTGGCGTAGTGTAGTTATTTGAGGATTTATTTGTGTTTATGACTAGGTGAAGATTTTGTGAGATTCTAGATCTTCCCTTCTTTTATGTCTATAAATATTCATGTTTAATTTGAGCTTTATATTCTTGTAAGATGCATTTTATGCATATTCTATGATTCACCATAGTTTCATATGTGATATGTTATCGTGCTAAACTTGATTGCTACATTGGGAGTGTTCGGTTAGGCCTATTGTAGGTTCGTGAGTACTGGCGTTGCGAGTGCATGCATGTATGATTGAGAGTACTATTCCACTTGTTGGATCCTAAATTGATTGGATCACAGTGTAATAATGTTCATGTTAGGGACGAGATACCTTACTGGGGGTGTAAAAACCCTCGGTGTACCACAATAGAATGAGTATGATAGTTTGTAGAAACTAGGGTTGTCGTGTAGCGACCATATGATCTGTTTCGCGGAGCTTTTTAGTTGTTGTGCTTATAAACAAAACACTTTTGGGTGTTTGGTAAACTGCTAAAAATAGCTTATTTTGAAAGCAGAAGCTATTTTTAGGGAAAAATCATAAGCTGATCTCCCACTGCTTTCAAAATAAGTCAGTTTTTTTATAAACACAACTCTACCAAACATAGCCATAGTCGTTTAAACCATAGAGTCATCACGAGACGCCTATTCCTCTGCCTCTATAGGCCAAGGGAAAAACATCAATAGCTAAGTGTCTGAGATGTATTTTCCTTGCTCTTATACCGAACGATTTCTACCTACGCAAGGCAACTGCTCAGGCACTTGAGCACGTTAGCATTGAGAGTGAATTTTACGAGGAAAGAGGAGCAGATACTTATTCATCGACGCAATTTCCCTAATGATGGAGGTGGTGGTGATAGCCAACAAGATGTCGATGAACTTTTGTTTGACAAATATTGGGAATGGCCGGCTACCAAACACACTTTGTGACATAGGCATAAGATGGCTTATATTTATTATATGTGATAGAATCTAGGATCAAAGTCATTCATCAGTCATGTTACACAAATATCCCCAAGGCTAGTTTAATAGAGTTTAATCTCTCTTGTTTGCATGCTTAGTAGTTAGATAAAAAGACTCCCAAACCCTATGTTTGTAGTACTATCTATTCCTTACACTCAATCCGAGTGACGCTCGATTGTGAGTTGTGTATAGTTTAACTCTTGAATTCTAGCATCTCTGCAGACGATCCCGGATTTTGCACTTGCTACTTTTTAATAGTTGGTAGCGAGCAGACGAGAGCAACATGTAATACTGGATTGAGGATCAACGACACTAACAATAGGTGCATCTAATTCTGTTCATCGAACATGGGAAACCTTGACAAGAAGTACATTAAAAAAGAAATCGATAATAGTGTTAAACATATTTTCATGACCATGCGGGAAACTAAAGCTTACAACTATTTCGTTACCCTAGAGGGTAAAGTACAAATTGTTATTCTAGGACCTCTTCCCACATTGTTCTTGCATTTTAAGTTATTAACAAGTTGTATTTCAATGCAGCGATCATTAGTACCCCATCCTCACCTGTCTTAGTACGGGTGAAGTTTTTACCATCGATACGATGACCGGAGGCATCAAACCCAGCCATATAATTGACATCCAAGTGATTTCCAAAAATTTAAATTCTTTTCATGGAAGTATTTCATATAGTCTAATTGAGGTACATAAGCTTTTAATTTCTATATTTACAGGCTTGCATGTACATACCAAAGGGAAAAGAGAAAGATTAAACCATCTCCCAATCACACCTAGAAAATCACGAACATTAATGTAAGTTATTCAATCCATAAGTTGCTATTTGACTTTTATTATTCAATATATTGACGAATATTAACAAATTGTTTTTTTTGCAACATCGCCGTAGAATAGTTCATGGGAATGCGGGTACTTTGTCATGCCATTCATGGAAGAACTGGTGCTCAAAATACTGTCCAACAATATCCTGGAGCTAAGTGGCTAGCATACCAAAAGAACGTTGTTTTCTTGCATATTCAATACTTGGGGCTAATGCTATGCGTGTTAAAATCATAGGTGTTTATGAAGGGAAAATGAGCATACCATGCCTATGAAATTCAAGATTTCATCGAGAGATGGTGCGAACCTTGGGTAGAGGTATATTCAAAAGAGACAAAAACTTCCATTGACCTCCTGAATTAAATAAGGAGGAAATTTTTGGATGATTGTTAGTGCGTTGCATTTGTTAGAATATTGATTGTGGTAGGATGCCAATATTGTTATGATTTATTCTTTCAATTGTTTTTGTTCAGGATTTTTATTTTCTTTCATTTAATATATTTTAATTCAAATCCACAAATACATTAGCTCTTCTTTTTTTTCTTCACTAAAATATCCCATAATGATTCAGGATGGTACATGCATATCTAACTATCACATCGCAAATGAAAATCAATACTAGCAATGGTACAATTAATATACAGCCGGTATTGGAAAACATATGCCCTGGTCGTATCTTTCATATTGGTTCTAAGAAATAACAAGCATTCAATTTATTACAAGCAATCAGTGATGTAAAATACAATCGTTGCCTACGAATGAGCACAGGCGACAACCAATATATCGTTGCAACAAACGGATTAGCATGACACCAAACATCCATTACAATCCCAACACTAGTAAGGGTATCTTCTGATACTCAATGCATGTAGCACTGGTACTAGATGATATGCCCCAGTATCTCATACGGGTGCTACATTCACTTCAACACTAGTATTGACTACGGCTGTTGGAAAACTACATTCCAGCAACGCCTTACTTAGACACAGATATTCAAAGGCATCGATTTACCAGTGCCTACGTGGCAAAATACTAGTGCCTACTTACCTATCCTGCAGTAGTGCCACCAGCATGTTAGTGAGATTTTTCCCATCATCCTCAAATGGTAATAATTTATAAAAAAATTCAAATAAATTAACTCTTTCTTCATTACAAAAACAATTATTTTTTGAAAATCTTGTAACTAACCTTAGATTGTACACAATTATAAAATTTAATATCTTTAAAAGGTGAAAATTTTGGCCACATCAATGACAAAGGAAAATTTTCATTTATACTAAAAATAAAATTAAATTTGAAATAAATCTATATAATTTTCAAATTAGAGGAGTTAACTATGAATCATAAGTACAGTGGTTGATAGCAAAGGGAAAAAACAAAAATAAGTGCTTTTGTTGTTAATCATACTTGCTGGTTAGCGTGAATCCTTTTTACTACAAATTTGTCCCATTTCTATTTTAAAATATTTAACGTAACAACCTATTTAGATAACTAAATAAATCATATAAATAATAGGGGTTTTCTATGAATGATACTCACATTCATTTTTTACTTTTGAGTCTAAACAAGGAAATACAAAGAAGAATGTCGATCTTGGACTCTCGTCATCAAGTACAAAAGTTTCTTTCGACACTTATTATTGCAGTTATTGTTACTTATTGATGTGATTTTGATGTGATTAGCCTTTAAATGGAATATTTATATACCCATTCAATTAACTCGATGAATGTTAATAACATTCAATGAATTAAATGTAATAGCTATACATACATACATACACATATACATACATACACATACACACACACACACACACATATATATAGAATTAGGTTCATGTGAGACATCCTAATTTATGTGAGACAAACTTATACTTATAGGTTCTTTGAGTATAAGTTGCACGTTACTTAAATTATAGTATTACTTATAGTCTTTGGGTATTTGCATAACGTGACTAATTGATGACTTTGATCCTAGATTCTATCACATGTAAGACATATAAACCTATCTCATGCATATGTCAGACAGTGTGGGGGTGGCCGGGAATTCCCAATGTCTGTCACACAAAGGTTCAGCTCCCCTTTAAGAGTCACCTCACCACCTTCGTAATTAGGGAATACATTTCGATTGACTTTTTCGATACCGCAATTCATTCCCTATCAATCTCACTCCCAATGCTAATGATCCTCCTCTTAAAGGAACTAAGCCTTGTGTAGGTTGCAACTAATTGATATGAGAGTGAGAACAATACGTCCCGAGCAATCCACCAGAAAATCAACCCTAGGCCTAGAGAGACAAAGGAATTGTCATTTCGTGATGATTCTGGGGTTGAAACGACTATAGTCACTACATAACAACCCTAGTTGCTATACACTATCATGCTTATCTATAGGGGTAAGGCAAGGGTTTCCCCTCTTTTAGGATTAGTCTAGTGTCATAACATGCAATCACTTATAAAACTAGCCAATTAGAATTAGAGTCTAATGATCAGGTCGGTACTCTCAAGGTAGGATGAATGCACTCATCTCCCCATTACTCTCGAGCCTACAATAACCCTAATTACTCTCGATAGCAATTAACCCTAGCAAGATATTATACTGCGCATAAATCTATGGATAGATCATGAATCATAATATGTCATAAATCTTACAAGAATATAAATCACAAATCAAGCATAAATATTCATAGTTGATGAAGATAGGGCAATCTAAGAATAAAAAAAAGTCAACATTAAGTTATGAATACACATTTTACCCTAAGAAAATATAACTACCCTAGAGACATTTAATCCAAAACAATCATTCGATTCAATTCCGTAAGGAAAAACTAGAGAAATAAATGAAGAGAGGAGATATCGTCTTTCCCACCTACTCTATCTAATAATAATGACCAAACTTCTTCAACCCTAGGGGACTGAGGCTGCTTATATAGTAGGTGTGATTGGGGGTTAGAAAAGCCCAAAAAATTGGGAAACTCTAGCAGCAACGTCAGCCCAGGTCGTGCACTAGTGCATAAATCGCTTTGCACACCCCACACAAAAGCACACAGGTTGCAGACTGGAGATCCTCCTTGAGCATTCTGAGTGCGCGGCCCAAACAAAAGCACACGGGTTGTGGACTGGAGAGTGTGTTTTGTCCTTCTAAATGTACGGTACACGTAAAAGCTCGATGGTCGTGGATTGGAGTGCATCCACCAGTCTTCTAAGCGCACAACCGTGCAAAAGCTCACGAGTCGCTGACTGGAGTTTTGGTTATTTTTCTTCTGATCGCACAAACCATCCAAAATTATGTGGCTCACGCCTGGACTTAGTCTTCTCAACACTCTCCATGGCACATGCTATGAAAATCTACAAGAGACGTGTCAGTGTTCGTTTCCTTCAGACTTAACTCCTTTGCATTGTCATCCATCTACTACTACGTGTTTGACTCATGGCCTTCAATCTACTACCATTCTTATGAATAGTCTTCTATAATCTACTACCATTTTTTTGAATGGCCTTTCTAAACAGTCCAAAGTGCCTATGAGCAATCTACAAGTAAAATCTCATGAAAATAGATCTAGACGCACGTAGGGATATAAAATTCTTTAAATCTAATGTAAGCTGCAAAGTGAGGGCTTTAGATACAAAAATCACAAATGGTCATCTAAATAATTTATAATGTAAACCTATCTAATTATAGCAATTTATCACACAAAAGATAAAAAAGAGATTATAAATACCTTTGAAAATACATGCATTTCACGTTTCATCAGAAAGCTGAAATGGGCTTCATTTGCTCTAGTCTTAAAGGTATAAAGCTCCCAATGGGAAACTATTCACAGGTTATCAATCTGGTATCCAATGATGAATTGAGATTGTGGAGTATGAAATTACATGATTCTCATGGTTTGACTCAAGAATTCCTTCTCGTTGCTATTAGACCAATATTTCCAAGTCATGTGAGAAATTGGTTATGCCAATTATTTAAAGTAATATGTTCTAAAAACATATGGCGCCAAAAATTGGATGAGTTATAAGAGGAAATAGTGATTTTATTCTGCGGGTTGGAGATTTATTCCTCTCTTCATTATTTGATATGATGGTGCACTTGTTGGTTCACAGTAAGCGGGATATATAATATATGGTCCAGTATATCTTCGATGGAATTATTCGTTCAAGATGTATATGATGATATTCAAGGGTTATTTGAAAAATTAATACCACCTGGATGCTAGTTTATGCAGAGGTATGTGATAAAAGAGGTTGTAGAATAATGTATGGATTTCTTACATATTGAAGAGTCGGTCGTTGTCCCAAAATCACGTCACGTTGAAAGAGTCGGTGGTATATTCTTGCGAAAAGGGATCACTAGGTTATTATCCCCTAAGGAGTTGTTGAAAGCATATTGTCTGTTTTGTGGAATTAAGATGTTGTTTGCCCGTAGGTGGAAATGTACATGACCTCTATGAAAGCACGACAACCTGGTTGGTCCGAGAAACAAGTATTGGTAGAACATAATTAAACATTCTTGTCTTGGCTATGTGAATCTGTGGTAGGAGAAGGTCACTATGACACTTTAAATTGGTTGGATTTTAGGCCTTCTTCAACTATGATTTCGTTCATCGGCTATGACATTAACGGTTATAATTTTTCAACCAACAAATGGGATGAATACACTACAACAAAAAATTGCGGTTTCAGCCTTGTTTCAGAAGCCTTACATGTAAACAGCACAAAGGACCGAAATTCTGTCTATGGAAACATAGCATATTATGGTGTGATTGAAGAACTGTGGGAACTAGTCTACACAAGCTTACAACATATTATCAAGCCCTGACATGCACACCACCTACCCGTAGTCAAACTACCCAAGGACCTCCTTGACCAATTGCGCACCTTTGGGGAACAACTCGTGAGTTTGCTCCAAATAGTGCAAGAGGTCGGTTATGCCGTAAGAGGGATGAGTTTGCAAATGAGGGAGTTCGGAGTTAGGCTTGACACGATGAACAACACCATGGGAGAATGGGGCACTAGATTGGAGTCTATTGAGCGGGAAGTGAAGGAGGAATTTTCCATTACTGATGGGAGAGCCGACATGCAAGAGGAGGTCATGGAACAATTGATTGAGAGGATTCAAACCTCAAATCTTGAGACTTTCGTGATCTCATTCCTTATTAGAGGTAAGAATTGAGGCAAGAAAAGGGGGGGATGAGACGTGAGGTGAGACGCTTGTGGGAGGGCCTTTTGGGGTCCCAAGAGTAAGTTCTATTACCATTATGATTTCTATCATTCTATTGTATTGGGGACAAGGCAAGGTTCAAGTGTGGGGGAGAGAATAGTTGGGCACTTAGGAGTTTCATTGAGATTATTTTGTGCTTTTGCTCTTTAGTTCCTTTGTGTTTTGGTTCTTTGGTGGTTTCATTTTTTGTTTTGATCATATCCATGTATTATGAATCCCACCTTTTAGGCATTTTGTGCTACACAAAAAAATTGAAAAAAATGAAAAATATACCCAGCTAAGTCGAAAACCCGAAAGAGATACTTAGGGAAAAAATGGGAAAGACCGGATAGTTTGAAAGGTGAGAGGTGAGAGGTGATCTCAACATGTGTTTAAATACTAGGATGAAAACTCGATAGGGTTTCTAGGCAAAATGAGAGAAATTGAGAGAAAATGGAAACTTTAATTCAACATCTCTTGGATTGTCATTGGTGGCTTCTTCGACAGAGTAAGTTAGCTTCACACTTACCCTATACACCTTTGTTTTTTATTGGTTTGATTTGGTGGGATAGGTTACTTTAACTTCTTTAGGGAGAGTGAGAGTTGGGAGATTCTTACATCTTTGGGGAATTAGGGTAGCTTAGGAATAAAGCTGAATGTAATGGTTAACTTATCCTTGCATACTACTTTCCTTTTGGATATTTACTCATTTTTGTTTACTCAAGGACGAGTAAAGGTTTAAGTGTGGAGAAATGATCCACACCTATATGCATATGTTAACCAATGTATTTTTACACGTTTGTTATCATGTTTTTGTTGATTAATTGCTAGTTTTAGTTAGGTTTGCATTAAAAAGAGTTTAGATGACCATTGTTGTTTTTCTTATCTAAATTCGGGGTTTTGTAGACTTAATTGGATCTGATGGACACTATGTCTGCACGAGAACCTAGATCTTCTTTTATGAGCTTATTGTTAGGATGCTCCTGAGTAATTTGGCGTATTTTTATAGAAGGCCATTCGCAAGGGATGTAGAAGATAGTAAAAGGTCATTCGGAAGGATGGTAGTAGACCAAATGCCACGATTAAAAATGTGGTAGTAGATGGAAGAAAGTCAAGAAGAAGAAGGAGTCGAAGAGCGATAAAAGAGGAACCGGCACGGCCCGTACCGGCTAAAACAATGGTGCCAGGTTGCTCTGGCACGGGCTTCAAGGTTCAACACAGCCCCTGTCAGCCGCGAGGCCTCGTACGGCTAAGTATGGGCACGAGCCGTGCTATTTTACACGACATGTGCCGCTTCAATGTCAGCAACTTAAGACTAACCTGCAATGTTTCACACAACCCACACCATCATCCTTGAAGAAATCGACTCCCACCCGACGGCCTACAAGGATTTACACGGTCCACACCGTTCAGAGTGAAAAATCATGCTCCCGCCCGGTGGCCCATGAATAATTATACGGCCCGCGTTGTTCAATCGATCGAGGTGGAACTCCCAACTGGCAGCCCATGACGGACTATGCGGCCGCGTGCATCATTATGTGGGAGATCAATATCCAGCAAGCAGGCCATGCAAACAACATGGATCGTGCCAAGCCAGCACGACCGCAACAAACAACACGGGATATGCCAGACCTAGCTAATTTACCCTTCTACACGGGCCGTGCCGACGGTAGCTAGGGTTTTTGGTCACTTTTTGGGCTTTTTCAAAGCCCAACTCCTTGCTGCTATAAATAAGAGCTTATGTCTGCTAGGGTTGAAGTTGAGAAGTTTGAGTTTTCATTTGTTTTCGTTCTCCTAAGAATAGGTAGAGAGAGAAAGTGAATAATTCTTATCTCTAACTTCTTCTTCTTATTTTTGACCAAGGGCATTATATCCAATGAAATACTTGGGTTTAATAGTTAGGAAGTAGTTTATTTGCTCGGGATCTATAGTTGCATTCATAACTAGATGTTGACTTATTGAGATTCTTATATTTCCCTATCTTTAGTGCCTTTGAATATTTGTACTTGATTTGGGCTTTCTATTCTTGTGAGATTTATGCTATGCTTTGTTTTATGATGCATCCATACATCCATGTGTAGTATAATAACATGTTAAACTTGATTGCTATCTTGGGAGTTTAGATTATGGCTATTGTAGGTTCAGGAGTATTGAGGAGCTGAGTGCATTCATGTTACCTTGAGAGTACCATTTCGATTTGTTAGACTATAATTCCAATTGACAAGTCAAGTGAGGTATTGCATGTTGTGGGCGCTAGACTAATCTATAACGAGGGTAAACCCTTGGCTTACCCCGATAGATTAGCATGATAGTTTGTAGTGACTAAGGTTGTTGTATAGCAACTAAAATCGTGTCACCTCTAGAGTCATCACAAGAGGCCAACTCCATTTCCCCTCTAGGCCTAGGGATTGGTATCCATAGTGGAGTGCCCGAGACGTATTATTCTCACTTTCATATCTAATGGTTCGTACCTACGTAAGGCATTATTTCTTTAAGCGGGGGCGCGTTAGCATTGAGAGTGAGATGATGAGGATAAAATGCGGAGTCAGAAGGATTGAAGTGCATCCCTAATTACGGAGGCGGCGTGATAAGCATGTATGTGGTGGTGATGAACCTTGTGTGATAATCATTGGGAAATACCTGGTCATCCCACACTATGTGAAATTGGCATAAGATAGGTTTATACCTATTGCGTTTGATAGAATCTAGGCTATAAGTCATTCATCAATCATGTTACGCAAATATTCCCCAAGTGCTAGCGATAAATAGATTTCCTCTTATGTTCTTGCAACCTTTTATCTGTTAGATAAACCCCTCCCCCTCTAAAAAGCTGTATTTTAACATTAGCTATTCCTGACACGTGATCGGATTAACGACTCGATTGCGGCTTTATATAGTTAACCGTTAAATTTGTAGCATTTTTGTGGACGACTCCGGTGCTACTATCTACTCCATAGGTAGTTTATTAGTAGGAACGAGTGCAACAATACAAATCTCTTATCTTCGATTCCAAACCCTTTCCGCTAGTTACTTGATGGCTAGTTAACGACCCCGTTGGGAGGCGGATCAATGTTCTTTTTTTCTATTATTGTGAAACAAATTACTTCCTCCATCCCAAGTTAAATTGCACAAGTCTAAAAATTCAGTCAAACTTGAAAGTTTTTGACTATATATTTGAATAGATATATAAACAACAATATTATTGTATGAGATACTGTTAAATTAATCGTAACATGTAATTTCTAAATATTAACTTTTCATGTATTGTTTTATACACAACCACATATATTTATTATTAAACGATGGTATGAGATCATGAAAAATATTCTATACAATTTAACCAGAGATGGAGGGATTATTAAAAAAAGCCGCAAAATACTAATCGGGGACTGTTCCCCCATCGAGTACATTGTAATAGATCAGTTTTGAAAGTGCGGTTTATGGGGTCCCTTTTGATTATGATAGATTCAGTTAAAGATTCTCCCAGGCTAAGTAGTGGAAAAGATTCCAAGTGGGGCCATCTATAAGCACCTTTTGTGACGTCCAACCTATGTGTGGATGCCAAGTGTGATTCCATTTTTGAAGAGGGATTTCTGGACGCACAGTTTTGGGATTGTGGCTGTGTGATGTGTGTGCAATTTGTAGGGCTGATCAACCACCATTATTTTGCCAATTAGAATTAGAGCACTCAGTACTCACTGGGGTTTTCTTTTCTTTTCTTTGATGATGATGATGTTATCATCACTGACCTGTCCATTAGAGGATAAAGTTGAAAAATAAGGTATTTTCTCTGTTCAAATTATCGTGGCACATCAATTTTTAACACAAAGATTTACAAGATCTTAAAAAAAGGTAAAGATTAAAATCAGCGTAGGTAAAGTAAAATAAGTGACTGACATTCATTTAAAATTACCTTTTTAGTAAAATGGTAAAGAATGCCAAAATAAAATGAATCTCTAAAAGAAAGTGTGTTACAATTAAACGAAAGGAGGGAAAAGAAAGAAATAACAATCACCAAGGATTTCTAGATATGGTAAGTATCTATTTGGTCCTCGAGATTCCAGATGCTATATTCCGTCTGATTCACAAATATTGACTCCTTTTAATATTTTTTTACTTGATGCGTATCAAATTATATATATTTTTAATGTGTAACACTCATTGTAATGAGCAGGGAATATATCAGTTTCGCTAACCATTTTCAAAATAAAATTAAGTACGTGATCTTAGACCAATCCGTCCAAGGATAAATGGACTACAGCAAAAGGGATGATTGTCACAAGAAAGGAAAGAGATGTCCCATGGAAATGATTCCACAAATTTACTACCCACCCCTGTGTTGAGTAAATTGTAGCCAGACCTGCATTAGAGACACCTAATTCCACTAAATTGTACACCAAATTATGTACAAGTCGTTGAATTGCAGTGCAACGTTTCAGTGGTTCTATAATATGGTATATGTGAGATATTTTATTTATTAGATTGGGGTCTTTTCTGGGTAGTGATAATGTTGTACTCCCGCTGTCTCAGATATTTTAAAATTTTAACTATTCATTTTGTTAAAATTGCTTAATTTTAACCTCAAATTTGAATCAATAAATAAGTTAGGATATTGTCATATGTGATTTTGTTAGATTTGTAATAGCATGAATTTCTAAAATATTACTTTTTATGACTTGTATTTACACACAATTATAGATATCAATGATAGTTAATTGACGAAATTAAACTTGTGCATAATTATATGTAATGGGGTAGTACATAGTTTGAGTGAATTTCTATTTCACGCTTTGTATTTTACTGACTACGCCTTGTATTTATCCCAAACACCATATAATCGAAATTATTTGTTCTTTGGATAGTGCTGTCAACCGAGGATATTGAAGTTATTTTAACTAACATAAACCCAAGTTGTCTAAAAATAACATAATAATATTATAACAAGTTACTGATTTAATTCTTTACTATATATAATTAATCATATAACTTATACTAATATTATAATGTGCTGCTGATTTTAATTCTTTACTATATAAGCAATCATAACTTATTAAAATATATAAGTTCTTAAAATATATAAGTTCTGAAGATCATAAATATCTCATTGTACTATATATTTGTATATATCATTGAAGAAAATTTAAAGAAACACATAATCTGAAATAAAAAAAATGTTTGATTTTTTAATACATTGATAGAGTACTTCTAATAGAAATATGTATATACATATTATTTATTTATTTATTAATTTATACATGACAATGTCATGTTTTAAACCGACTAACTGTTAAATAAGGACATTTTATAATTAGTGAGACTAATAAGGTCGTCCGATATTTACTTTTATTTATTGTAATAAGATACATAATTATTATGATAACCTCAACATATAAATAATTACTTGTCAAATAATCAAATTTTATTGTATTAAATAATTAACGGATTCTAACTATCTCATATATTAATTTTTTAAATGACTAAAATTTAAAATAAAATTCTTTGTTTTCAATTTAAATGTAATACACAACATAAAAAACTTAATCCTAATACTTTAATTAATAATATCGCGCAACGCGCGATGGTACTCCGCTAATACCAATAAAATACAATGTATATTTTGAATTTAATTTTAAAAATTAAATTAAAATATTAATTTCTGAATTTAATTTCTGATTTTTTGGCAATTTTTTGGCATTTTCACCTGTGAAACTCCGACCTCTTTCTGCCGGAATTTTTGCCCAAATTCGGCCAAAGTGGCACTGAATTTTTCGACGGTGAATCAGAAAGTGAGGAGCGGGACCTGGGCTCATTTTTGGAGGGCCCAATTGTGAGTTTTAATCGGCGACTTATCGCCGCAGGTGTTGGACGTTGGGAACGGATTTCATCGATATGTGGATTATGGTGTTGATGGACGACGGAAAGAGGACAAAGAACATTGGAGATGGCGGGGTATCTAGGTATGGAGATGACCGGACGAAGAGTTAAGAAGCTGGAACAACTAGCGAATGGCAGGAAAAAGGGCAGAGTTCGAGCGGCTGAGATCTCGTTTCTTGACCAGCAATGTCAGAGACCCGACTCTTGTTTCCCACCCCGACCCGGCTCTCGCATCCCCATCAGAGCCAACGGCTCTCGTTTCCTCCCTAGCCCATGGTTCTTATTTCTTCTCCTTTCCCTCACATCTTCTTGGTTCTCCTTTCCTGGTTTTCGTTTCTTGCCAGCTCAGTTTTTCTATGCCCAACTCCCAATCACGCATGTAAATAAAATTTTCCAGTAATAATATTTGATATTAATAATTATATCTCCAATAATATTTTAAAATATTTTTTGATAATAATTGATAAATTTTGTAAACTTTAAATTATAGTAATTAATAATGATAAAATACTATAATTTTAGAATTTTGAAATTCTAAAAATGTATACAAAATTTATGCACGGATTTTTTTATTTGTTTTTTAAAATAATGTTAATATTATACGTATTTATGCTTAGAGCGTTGACCGATAGTTGTAAAATGGGTGAGAGAAAATGATAGGTAAGACATTAGTGATAATGATGTGCCTAGTTTAATCGATAGCCATAAAATGGGTGAGAGAAATTGATAGGTGAAACATAATTTAATTATATAACATTAGTTAGAAAAAACTAGTGAAGCAAAATAACAGTATTTACCTAGTAATTCTTGGCAACGCTATTTAGATAAAGAAAATATTGATTTTGTGCTAAATAGAGTATCCTACAGTAGTATTGGTATCAAGAAGAGTGAAAAATGGTATTTGCATTTATAAGATATGAGCCCGTCATCCCAAGATATGTAACATCAGCCTAGTAAAAAGAAGTTAGTCATGTGGTCTAAAAGGCAAAGCATGGTGTGACAGGTCTAGTTGCATCAGCCACCAACCCATATAACGAGGAAGGAACATGCTGAAAATGTATGATTGCTTGTCCTTTTTCCTTTACACGCTATCAACACCTAACATGGCTCTCCGATCTGACTTGATTGTCAGTGCAGACACGCCCTTGCAACCGCCTGACTAAATTTCATTTGGCTTATGATTATCTCATAGGTTTTGGAGTGGGCTTAGGAACAGAGCAATGATCGAGCAGGTCATTCAAAGTTTGGACTCAACATTGGTGTCGTTTATAGGGAATGCTACATTTAGCACCTTCACAACTCTATACCATGGAAGGATCATCGGAAGCCCTTAAGGGAGACATGTTTCACAATGTCGTGCAAGATGACGTAAGGCACATGGAGGGGGAGAGCCATCCCTCACATTCACATGGGAACAACACCAACTTTAGGAAGCCATAGATTTCGCCAACAACATAGAAATTTTTCGGACCATCATCACTTCATAGAAAGAGATAATTGGGAAATTGAAGGAAATTGAAGAAAGGAAGAAGGTCAAGGCGGTCCATAATTGTGAATGACTGAGGCATAGTATCAAGCAGGAGGACCAGGGAGAAAGATCCACATGAGAGAATCCCGGTGTGCCACGAGAACAAGTTGAAATCCACCACCCCAGTGAGGAGAACCTGCCTCAAAGTAGGGGGTGGGACAAGAAATGACATGCACTATGTACCCCAATCGAGAAGATAAGAGCTGAAAAAAAGGCTGAGACATGAGGACTTTAAGGTAGCATTGTCTAGGAAATGAGGAAGGGTCTCGCTTTCACCAAGAGGATAAAGTTGTATACGACCAATCCCAATCTTAAAATACCCCCAACTTGGGATTGTATAATGGTGAGACTGACCCTAAGGACCAGCTACACACCATTTCCACCAAGATGGACAGCTTCACAATATTGAATGCCATTTGGTGCAAGGTGTTTGCAACCATGCTTACAACAGCAACTAGGGTTTGGTTCAAAAACCTAGAAGATGAGACCATAGATCGCTTTAGCCACTTCGAACAAAAATTCCTCATGAGCTTCATGCAAATGAGGAAGTTTAAAAAAATGCCTGAGTTGTTAGCAATCGAATAGAAACTAGTTGAAACGTTGGAATATTGAGAAAATAAGGTGAAGGAGAGAAGTAACCAGTTCCTTAAGGACATGTTTGTAAACATCCTGAGGAATAAGCTACCGCTAACAGACTGTACCCTAAATCCCCTAAAAATAATCTATGAGATAATGAAGAGGGTAGAGAACTTCAACAAGGAAGACCTAGTAGTTAGGAGAAGGAAGTAAGCTCATGCATGTCTGGGTCAACAAAGAAAGGAAAATACTGGAGCCAGGTTCAAGAAAAGGATAGAGCAGACCATGCTTGGCATGCTAAATTTTGATAATAAGTTCGCACCTCTCATCAAAACTTCAATTGAAATCATGTTGGATAAGGAGATGTTATATAGTTGAATATATGGTACAAAAAGAAAAGGAATATGGATATGTGGTGGATTTATAAAAGTAAAGAGAGTAGAAAGATGGGAGGAATGACATGGCCTTAGTATGGGAAGTGTACATGGAAAAGGTAATATAGAAGGCAACAATCAGGTAGGATTGGGTATGACATTGGAAAAGAAATCCAATTTCCCATAATAGTGGGACCAATTTTTTGCGTCTTAAAATTCCTCACATATGCATATTAGTACTTCCATCGATGAAATTATGATAAAATCCAAAAATTTTAATCAAATTTAAATACCTACTTACCTTGGGTTGCCTCCCAAGTAGGGCCTTTCTTTTATTTCATTGGCTTGACACAATCACTCATGGACCATCCCTTTCATAAACCTTGTGGGATTCATCGTCCTACACATCAATTGTTCCATCATGAAATATGTATGGATCTTTCCATCGAAATGGTGCTTCTCATAGGAGAGATTCAGGTGAGACTAATATGATAAGACTTTTTTTTTCTCTTTTAAGTCCTTTCAAAAGGTATTTTGTCCAAATCGAGACTTCATTTTCTCGTAATAGATGATTGAATCCTTATGTGTATCCATGTTTATTTCCTCCGACTCATTCAATTGTAACTTTCCAAACTTTCCCACTTCATCAATTGTCAAAGTGCAATTCATCACCTCATGATCGAACTAAATCGGAAGGCGGTAAGCTTTTCCAGTGACATCCAATTTAAGCATCACTCTGATATGAATCTCCTTGCGAAGACTCTGGATTGCGGAAAATAAGATCTTTATTTATTTAAGGATCTCGCCCATCTCAAATAAATGCACGAATTGCAGCGTCTAGCCCGCAGGGTACACTCAACTCGACTTATAAGCGTCTAGCCCGCAGG
>JAULKM010108202.1:0-23704 GCA_032355605.1 Rubia tinctorum | reverse complement strand
TTATATATATATATATATATATATATATATATATATATATATATATATCTAGTGTAGTATTCACCTTTGTATGTGAGAACCCTTAGAAAAATCCATCTTCTTTGTGCACGACCCCAACTTGCCACTATATACTTAATTTTATTTAGTAAGCATTTAGGCTTATAAATTGTATCTTTGAGAGGTACGACAAAGACCTCCCAATTTTAGCGTCTTCGCCAGGGAAGAGGCATTTATTTTTTAGTGTTTGGGCATATTATGTGTTAGTATGTGTTAGTTTTTTTTATTTGCCTTTTCTTTTTGGCTATTTTTGTTCGGAGTAGGTATTGCTTGAGTTCTACCTTGGTCAATTTTTTTATCGAGAATCCTTGCAATGTTATTCCGACTTTTTGGAGAAAAAAATTATGGAACATATCACCTTGAGGGAACTCATGATGAGAAGACACGCTCAACGATCAAGGTTTTATAGGATTTGTCATTCCGTCCATCATACCGAGTCTTTCTATATGTTGAGAGATAGGCACTATGAGGAGGAAAGAACTGTTGATTTTCAAAACTAAGGGTATTAGGAAGAGTGCTATCAAGAGAATGGAGTTGATAGTTTTCAAGGGAAAGAAGCTCAAGAATGGTATTCGTACCATGATTCCTACAATCTAGAGTTTAGTGGTAATCCGGATTTGTGGTATGAGAATGAGCCGGAAAACCAACCACATGAGCAACCCCCACCACCTTACATCATGCCTCAAAATCAAGCCCAAGAAGAAGGTTTAATTTTGACTAACGCGGAGATCATGGATGCAATAGCAAACTTGACCAACTTGGCCAAGATTAATGAGGAAGCAGAAGCTCGGACCTCCTCAAGACTCAAGGCTTTGAAGGGTATGTGAGCAACATGATAGAAGTAATGATCTGAATGGAAGCTCGTTATTCTGAAGATACACCATCCCAAGTCAAACTCGAAGATACGGTGAGTGAGGTCACCTTGACGAATGAGTTCAAGTTCGAAAGGGATGAGGAATCGGGTGTTGGATACAAAGAAGTTGAGGAAGAGTATATGTGAAAACCCATAGAAAAATCACTCTTCTTTGTGAACGACCCTGACTTGCTACTATCTACTTAATTATATTTAGTAAGCATTTAGGGCTTATAAATTGTATCTTTTAAAGGTACAATGAAGACCTCCCAGGTTTCATCTTGTCGTAACCTCTTATGTCGTGGTTCTCCTGGGGAAATGTGGCGTGAGCTGGCCTTTAGAATCATGTTCAAATACTGTTCACCTATAATGCCATTGATGATATTGACCATCGTGTGAACACCTTGATTCTCTTCATTCCAGTTCTCATAGTTTCTAATAGGTTGTTCATGAGGTCGCTCCTCTCGTCACTCCCGTTATGGTCCTCGTGGATCACTATCAGCCCAGTCACCATTGACATTCTTATTAAAGTTCCACCTATCATGGCCGTCCAGCTCGGCGTTCATTCTTTAACTTTGAAGGTTCCTCTCGGGTGCCATGTCGAACCATCGAATCTCGAAGGAGCCTCTCTTTTGCACATCTATCAATCTCCATCTTGAGATGGTTGCAATCATCCATATCATAGCTATAATCCTTATGATGCTTGGTCATAAGGATGGTTACAATCATCCGTAAGGCTTGGTCATGCTTACCAGGTCAGCTCAATATCGACCCAAAATTTTGGGTCGAACTGATTGGGTCAGGTTGGATCGGGTCTGGCTGGGTCACTAAATGACCCAAATCAACCCAAATCATATAAGAAAATAGTAAATATTTTATAATTTATTCAAATCAATGAATATTTTTAAATATTTAAATAATAAGTAAAATTACTAAAATTTCTTTTTATATTATTTAAAATAACAATATTATATTATATTTAATTATAAATTATTAACTTAATAAAGAAAAATACAATTATTTTCATTCTATTTAGTTAGAATACTTTTAATAATTTGTTGAAAAAATATAATTTTACTAAAAATTATTTATATAATTATAAATATATATTTCATATTTTAATCAATAGATTATTTATCATTATAGTAGTTTTACAAAATTATTTTTATACTAGGGGAGAAAGGCCTATTAAAGGCGATTTTGTTGGACCGCAGAAAGAACATTTCAAGTGCCCTCTCTAGTCTTGCCTTTGACTATTAGGGTCTGAAATAGTTTTGGGTCCCAAAAAAAACTGTCAGAATTTTCAGCAACAATCGAAAGAAATATATCTGACAAAAAAGGGAAATATTTATGGGGCTTAAATCTATAAACATTGTACCAAGAAACAATAAATAAACCACAGATCTGTTAACATTGTAACAGAAAAATAAGAAACTTGACTTTTTCGGTGCAGTGGAGCGAAGCGTGGAGCGGCGGAGACGATGTGGCTGCTTGACAGAGGCAACGCGGCTCGATGACGTGTCTACACGACCTCGCAGAGGGAGGTGACGTGACCCAACGGAGGGAGGTGATGTGTCCTGATAGAGTGGAAGGTGATGTCAGCGCTGCTTGTGGATGGAAGAGGGAGAGTGAGTGGCGCGACGGAGGGGAGGATGTCGCCAGCGCTGGGTGGCGGAGAGGAGAGTGAGACGAGAGGGAGAAGGACTGAGAGGGAGGCGACGACGGAGTGATTTAGGGTTTAGGGAGAGGGAGAGATGGCTGGAGAGGGAGAGAAAAATGTGAAAACAAACTAATGTATGAACTTGGGAGAGATTCAGGGTTTTTGTTTATATAGTGGCCCAACAAAGGCATTGCATTAAAGGCGGTTCTATTGCCTTTACTCAATTTTCATTAAAGGTGTAAATGTCTTTGATTGATTTTGAACCGTCTTTATAATGAAATGCGGGACTTGGGAGGGAGTCTGAGTTCTGGACTCGATTCGGGTCCTAATTAAAGGTGATTCCTCAAGAACCGCCTTCGATTGTTGTCTTTCATCAACACTTCTCCACTAGCGTTATCTTTATAAATATATTTTATTTTCAAGAATTAAACTTGTTTTTGAAGTAAATTAATGGTGGAAAATTTTAATTATACTAATTATTTTTTATAAATTTTATTTAAATAATGATATTTTCTCAAAAAATGGGGTAAAAATGCAAATGGGTCAAAACAGGTCGATTTGGGTCAAAACTTGACCCGGCCCATACCCGATTCGACCTAAATTTAATTAACCCACTTGACCCAGTTGGGACATCTACCCGACCTAACCCAAATGGTCATGGTCAAATGGATCGGGTCGGGTCGAACAATTTGAACACCCCTACTCATAGTATTGGTTCCTTTCCTCGCGGCCAATTTTCTCATCAATGGAGGTCCTCGAAACAAACCCCTATGTATACTCAATATCTCATCTAGTGATCTTCCCAAGGGTGGGTACCTCTCAAACCCAGGACTAGACCCCTCTATGGCTTCTTCCCATGATGATCGTTCGATCTTGTGTACCTGTGAACTAACATTTCTCTTATTCTCTTAGAAGCCTCCTCTACTTTCGAGTTTCTGAAGATTTTTAATGGCCAAATTTTTGTACAACTCAACATATGCCATCCCTTGCAAATAAACCATAACCACCTCATTTCTATGCTTTCAACTACCACTAAGCTTTCATCCACATACCTATGATAAAACTCCTTTGTAGTTTCCCCAACAAGCTACTTAGTCTGATAGAGTTCTGGAAGTGTCTTTGTGAACTTCTTCTTATATCTGTACTAACTAAGCAAAGCCCCACAAAAAGTCTCGATATGAATGCAAAGAGCCTCGAGGCAGCTTGTTGAACCATTGTTGGCCTTCATTTGAAAGTAACCACCCACGGGCTTTCATGTTAGCCTCTTATCGAAATCCTGCAAATTCATAAGACTAAGGAAGGTCTGAATAAACTCTCTTGGGTCCAAATCACCTCCATAGGTTGGGAGCCCTTCCAGTGTCTTTATATCCATAGATCATCGAGTAGATCTTATCCATGAACTAAAGGGGAAACCCGCGACTTTCCCCGTAGGCCAGATCAATCTATCTATTTCCCTTTCCAGTGCATCTCCACTAGATCTTTCCATTCGAGGGTCTATGTGTTAATGCAAATATCAAGTGACATCCCCTAGAGGAAGCTGATACATAGCCTGAAAACCCATATAACCGGACTGTGGCCAAGGACCCGTAGCCCAAGGATACATGTAAGGGGGCTTCCTAAAGAAACCATAGACCCCTAGCCAGCTGTCAATCGGCTACGCTGATTTTGATTACTGTATCCTTAATTCAAACCAACGAAAGGTACTGTCATGTATCCAGGCTCAAAAAAAGGGAAAGAAGATGCCGAGATTATAGGTAACGAGGGGCACTGAGTAAACCATCCCTCGAGTATAATCTGGATTTGAGGGTTGCAGACGAGGTTAAAATACTTTCCTCGCATAACCAAGGTATGGAACCCCTAGTATTAGCTGAGACAGAGGTCTTGTCTACACCCTCAAAGACATCGAAGGCATCGCCTCCTCCATGACCCCTGGAGAGATGTATATGAGATGTAATCTGATATCCTTCAGCTATGAGCAGTTGTGCCACCTGCGCCAAATCCGGAAGCAATGGATCTGGTTGGGGAATCCTCATGCTAACACCTCTCCCCTAAGGCTCCATACTCACCTCTGGCTATCTCTTAGAACCTGCAACCCCCAACGAATTCGGCCAACTGAGGAAGCGCATATGGAAGTAAGAAAAAAAAGCAACGTGCTTACGAGAGAGCGTTCAAAGAGTCAAAGATGCCCTGCCTGAAATGATGCTCTTCAGTGTGACATGTATTAGGTCTCTAACAGGAACTATGTGTACTTTTGGATCTCCTTACTAGACTAAATGAATGATTATGACCGTAGTTGCATTAATCTAATTGGATGGTATTTGGATGTTAGAAATTAATCTATTTGGATGTTATAAAATGGTTTATTTTCCATATTTTTAGTTACTCGTAGTTTTCATAGCAATTTATATTAGCCCAACAAGTTCTACGACATGTTCTTACAGAGTAAGGAAGAAAGAAGGGAGGCAAGTACTGATAACCAAGTGTACCGAGACAGTTCTGAGCTGGAACCCTCTCCCATCAAATAGTCATCTTAGAAAAACACTAAAAATCAAGCCTCACCAATCATGTCCGAGATTTCTTCTTCTTCTTAACTTTAATCCTTTTCTTGGTCATCTTGCCTTAGGCATCAACCCATATCACCTCATCGTGGTCCGACCTTCCAACATGCACACGCAAGCTCACCTCATCTTCTTCAAGCATTAAATCATTGTCATTAGAACCGATGAAAGAATTTCGCTTGAAAACGATGAAATCTTAAAAATTGTTTTCACCAACAAAAGCCCTCTTACCCTCAACGATAATCTCCCACTTTGGGTCAACCAGGTCCTTCATATAGAAAACTTGATGAGCTTGACCCGCTAATATGAATGTTTCCTCTCTCTAGGACAAACGGCTTTGACCAACTAAAGTGAATCTCAAGTCCTTCGTTCTTTGGCCAATTTTAACATCTACCCATTCACACTTAAATACGGGAACTTGCATTGTCACATAATCAAGCTTCCATATTTCAACTATGGTTCCAAAATAACATGTATGCGCATAGATTGGATTGTTGTTGTGTGCCTAGCAACATGTAGTGCCTTTGAAATAAGAGAAACTTCACTGTTTTGGGAAATAACCCTATCATCCAGTGCTTTCATGGAAAACATAAAACCATTGATGTCGTACCCTCCATATGAAATGACCATACCAAGATTTGTACGTGCTAGCCACTTAATCGGTTCAGGGTGTCTACCCCTAGCCACGTGACCGCGAAGCCACGACGCAAATGTTTTAGTGTGCTGTTGGAAAACTTTAGCTTCATTGAATGAAGGATGAGCCCCGCATATCTCATTCACTTGAACCTCAATATATGGAACAACGTCATCATGGTTCTAAAGTACATATAAATGAACAACACGTAAATCCTCTGCACTAGGGCAAAGCATCTAACCCTAACGAACCCCTTGTCCATCCAATCGACTGTCATATCTAGAACTTAGAATCCTAACCGAATCAACCTCCTTCAGATATTTGATGCAAAAATATATTACCTCTTCTGCCAAGTACCATTGCACAATACTTGCATTAGGCCTATATTTGTTCTTTTCAAAATGTTTAAAAATTTGCATATGTCGTTCAAAGGGATACATTCATCTCAAAAATACGGGACCACATAGCTTGATCTCATGAACCAAATGAATAATAAAATGGACCATAATGTCAAATAATGATGGCAGAAAGTACATCTTCATTCGGCATAACACTTCAACAATAATCGCCTGCAACCTATTAGGCTTTGCAACGGTAATCCTTTTCGAATAAATGGACTTGAAGAACAAAAAAATCTTCATAATGAACATTCTTACATGGGAAGGCAAAGACGACCTTATCACAATGAAATTCAATTCCCGTATCAAATTGTGACAGTCATGTGATTTAAGACCTAACAACTTCAACTCCTTCACCAATACGCATGAACTTAATTAAGTTAGAGGAATATGCGATGGGCACCTTCATATTGCTGAGGGTCTCACAAAAAAATTTATTCTCTGCATCAGACATGGAGAAACATGCAGGTGGGAGATAAGAATTATCGCCATCTGTAACAACACCCACACTCTCTCTGATTCCCACATCGACCATGTCAAGCCGGGCTTTCAACTCATCTTTAGTTTCCTTGAGGTATTTAGCAGTGAACCAACAAATGAATCACACATATGTTTCTCAATGTGCATTACATCAAAATAGTGTCTGACATCAAAACCCTTCCAGTAGGGTAGTTTGAAAAAAATAGAGTATTTCTTCCAACTTCATTCTACTGTCGATTTCTGCTTCCCCTTCTCAAAGTCATTTGGAAATTCTTTAACCCTGTCAAAAACTTGTTCACCCATTAACGGTAACGGAAGTGGGCATAACTCGATCTCCCCATTGAATCAGTTCTTTGCATGATGCCACGAGTGCCCATTAGGAAGAAACCTTTCAGTTAGAGAAATGATGTTTTCCTTTCACACACGGCACACACATAGTACCCCTTCACGGAATATCTAGAAAAATTTTTGTAAGCTGGAAAATTATTTATAGTGGAGAACAACAAGACATTCAGCATGAAATACTCTTCCAAAATATCATCATAAGTCTAAACCCCATCATTGAACAACGTCACCAAATCATCGATAATGGGAGCAAAATAAACATCTATATCATTACCAGGTTTCTTGGGACCCAAAATCATCATCGATAACATAACATACTTACGTTTCATTGTCAACCAGGAGGGAAGATTGTAGATTACCAACATTACGGGCCATGAACTATGAGTGCTGCTCATATTACCGAATGGATTCATTTCATCGGTTGACAGGCCAAACCTAAAAATTACTAGGCTCTTATCCAAACTCAGGGTAAAGGGCATCAAACTTCTTCCACTGCTCACTGTCAGATATATGACTGATAACATCATCCCCAGGTCTAACTCTATCTACATGCCAGCGCATTAAATTAGGATCATGTTTGCAAGAAAAAAACTTCTTCAAATGTGGAATGACAGGAAGATACAGTAAATTTTTAGCAGGGGTCTTCTTCTTCAAGATGAAACCAACTTCCGAACCCACTTCAATCTCTCCCTGCTTCAACTTGTATCGAGACTCACCACATACACAATAATTTTCCGTATCCGCATCCTCCTTCCCTCTATACAACATATAATCATTTGGACAAGCATGATTTTTTACCAATTCCTGGACAAAGAATCATTTTTACGAAGTACGATCTATTGGACATAAGATTACCATCTGGAAACAATTCCCTCAGAAATTCAAGTTCCTCGGTCATTTTTTGTCGTTCCACCCATACTTTGCCTTCAAATTCATTATCCTCAACGTAGCACTTAAAACAGAATGTTTGGACCCATCATACAATGCAGTCTTCTTATCATTGATCAACGCTTCTATGGCCTCTAGTTTACCGTTAAATTCTCTAGCTACATACTCCACCATCTCATCAAATCCATCGTCTCCATTCAAATAAACCCCTTCGTTAGTTTTAACATCATTATCAATATCTGTGTTAACCTCTTCATGTCATATCCAGTGTGTATAACTAGTTTGAAAGTCTCGTATTATAAGATACTCACGCAACTTCTTCCTTCCCACATATACATCATTCTTACAATCCTTACAATGTCAACGTGCATGGAACTCGCCTTTCTTCGAGGCGTGTTCAAAAACCAACAAAATAAATGATTCTATGAAGGGAATATAATCAGGTGAATTCCTACGATCGCCATCGATGAGTTCATTTCTATCCATTAAAGGACCCCACGTTCGTACGAATCTACAATGGAGTGTGGTTTAAAACTAATATCGCACACAACATAAACCCTAATCCAACCCATTTCCCCTCAAAAACAAATTTCAACACATAAACACTAATTCAACCCATATCTAATATATATGAATTAAATGAATTCTAATAAGTGATTAACTTGAACATACCTTCACAAATTAGTACCACAAGAAAACCCCAGGAGTGGGTTATGTCTCTTCACAAATTATTCTCAAAATTGTGAGGCTTGAACCCGCTTAAGTTAAAGTTCCCGTTTTAATTAGCCCCGATTGCGGAACTTATCTACTATAGAATCACAAAGAACCGGACATGGTTCCTAGGTCGAACTACAATCAGAGGATGTTAAAAAATCGTAACAATTTTTGTCCTTTCAAGTGCCCTCAGCCACAAAGGTTTCTCACTAGGAACCATATTCGTATCTCAGTTCCGAGTTCGGAACCTACCACAATAGAATTCACTTTTACACAACCACATTTATTTGTACTCAATCAAAGGCGGTTATTATATAAACTGCCTTTGATTCATAAAAAATGAAGGCGGTTCTTTTATAACCGTCTCCAACAAACCTAAACTGCCTTTGATTTTTGAAGGCATTCAAAATCCTTTGGTTCCGAGCTCGGAACCCTCCCCAGAAGGTGGTTCCTGGGAAATTAAGCGGAACCGCCTTTAAACTCTGCCTTTAAAAGGCTACTCTCCACTACTGAGTTCTGCAACATAAGCCCCTTATTTGCGTTAGCTGCCTTGTATAGTTTGAAAGAGATTGATCTCTATGAGGTGATATTTCATTGATTCGAACGGAATATGGTTCTAATCAAATTGAAATTCAGTAGTTTGAATTGATCAGGTGAAGAGGCTGCGTGATTTTTCATTAATTTCGATTCCGATTAGGTTTTCATCATTGATGATTTGAACTTATTGCATGGCGAATAAAAGCTCGGATATTGGCGTTCAATCGGAGAAATGGAGGTCAGATGTTTCATTGAAGTTGCGTAGATCAGCGGAGATTGGATTGGAATGATTTGGGATTTGAGCTGATGATTGAATCAAATGAATGAAAGTTACAGAGGAGAAGAAAAAGAAGAAGGAACTGACCCGTACGTATTATAACCCGACCACCCATTTTAATTTTACTTCCACAATTTTTCCAATTGTAATTAGGTTGCTAATATGTTCATAGCTTAAAGAAGACCATCTCAAAATTATAAAAGTAATAACGTTTTGATATCATTAGTACTCGGTTCAATAGTAGAGAAACGGAGATAGTACAACTGTGACAAGCTAATAGCCTAACATAAAAAAAAAGTAAACATCAACAAAACAGAGGCTACAGAGCCTTGCTTACAGAATAACTTTGAAGTACTCCCTCTCTCAACTCAAATTGAAAGAAATCTTATTACAAATCTAACCACCCTTCACTTTATTTCACTATTCACTGTCCAATTTTGACCACATTTTGGAATAGATATATAAACAATAATATAATCATATGTTATATGGTTAGATTCGTAATAACAAGTAGTTTCTAAATATTAAATTTTTATTTTTCATTATTATACGTAGTTAAACATATTAACGGTCAAACATGTTTTTTGATAATCGTAAAAAGATTTCTTTCAATTTGAGTTAGGATGGAAGGAGTAAATTGAATGGATGATTTTAATTGACGCGGTTCAATTAAATAAGAAAATAAAATGGCACCTGGCCAGCCTAACCGCATGATAGTGATGAGACCACGTGACTTGCCCATGTCATCGAGAGCACCGACACAAAAGTAACCCAAATCGTAACAGAAGAAAAGCATGAAGAGAAAGAAAGAGCAACCTAAAATTAATTTTAGACGAAAGATTCTCTTACTCCCTAGGTTTGTTTAATTGTATCTTACTTCCTTTTTTTTATTATTTATTTATGATCTTATAATTTCAACATCATACATTATATATAATAAAAAATTATACAAAAATAATATTTTAAAAATATGTGTTACTGTGATTGTAGCAATATCTCATACAATAATTGAATATTTACATATCTATAAAATTTTACAATTCAAATAACATTTAATTTATCAATGAATAGTGAAATAAGAAATAGTAGAGGGATGGAAGGAGTACAAGTATTTTATTGTTTATTATAGAAAAGCATGAATAGAAAGAAAGGGCAACCTAAAATAAAATTTAGACGAAAGATTCTAGTAGTAGTACTTTATTTTATAATATAAATAGACCAACGACATGCATGTCTTCGGCGCGTGCTCTACGCATACCGCGGCAAGTCTTTTCCGAGTTTCGGCAAGTCTTCACCGAGTTTTTGTCTTAATCCTAGGGGCTCTTTGATTCATATTTACTTCGTATTTAGCTCTATAATTTCAGGTGTTTAAATTTATGATAAACTAAAAATGGATGAAATTTAAACTTAGAAGAATAAATAAATAAATAAAATGATTGAATGAAATTGAAATTGTTGCATTAAAAAGAAAAAAATGCATCTAAAGTAAATACTGTCACTTGAAAGATGATAATTCTATAAGTTATGGAAAAATCAAAGTTTAAACTGTAAATTAGAAGAAATCAAGATAAAATTTCCGGGTTGATCTACTTGGGTCATAAACTTATAGCTACTGTACATTGCATTATAAAATTTTAATATTGCAACTAAAATATTTAACCTTTGTATAATTCTAATTTAATCCTTCTTTCCATATGCCTATGGAAAATAGATTTTTTTTTTCAAAATTTTGCCATCTGGCAAATATAATAATGCAAAGAGCGTTTGTGAAATTAAGTTATACGAGAAATTGAGAAGGTTTCTTGTTATACCGATTAACAGTTAAATTTATCACAATAACTTCATTTTTATACTTCTTAAAGTCAAATTATAATTATTTATATGTTGAGATTCATTTTTACATATTTTTATAAGAATTCTTTTTGGAAAGACGGGATTTATAGAATCATATATGAAGTTAGAGGTTATACCACTACAAGAAAAAACACCTATTACTTTGCCTTTCTTACCTCATTTTTTGCCCTAGGTCAAATAATCGAAGTAAAAAAGTTCTTTGACCTAAGTTATTTTTTTCAAACTAAAAGATATTATTTACCTCGGTTATAAACACTAGTAGAGAGTCTTCTAATAAAGGTGGCATTGGAAGTCGGTTTTAAAAAATTCTCAAAAAACTGCCTTCGGGAACCATTTCCAAACTTGAAAAGTCCCAATCGTACTGAGGCTTCCATTTTAAAGTCGGCTAATTTTAAAATGAAGGCAGTTTTTTTTCAAAATCCCCTTTAGATATGGCCAATGGAAGGCGTTTGATGGCAGAACCGCCTTTAAATTGCATCAATATAAGACGGTTACTTATAACCGCCTTTAAAATTATACTTTTCTGAGATCGGAAAGTAGGTACCAACTGATTTTCGAGCTTGTAAAATCTATGGTCTCTTTGCCTTGGAGACAAGATTGATTTCCGAGTTCGCAATCTTATTTTTGAGTGTAGAAAGTATTTCGTGACTTTGTATGTGAAGAAGGTAATTTCTGAGCTCGGAAAGTGGGTTAGCATTAAAACAAAGAAAAAACCCTAATCATTAAATGCTCCCAACTCCGAAAAAATTGAAGGGTTTTCTTCAAATTCGTGTCCACTAATGAAGAAGTGATTCCATAATCTAAAGGGTGCCATAATTACATTGGAAAAGGTTAATTTCTTTTGAATTATTACTTCATATATAGTCTTTGAAAATTTTAAGGCTGGTGATGATTTGAATGATATATATATATATATTATGTTAGGATTTGTCATATGGGATTTGTTTATTGTTGTATGAATAGTCATGGGTTGATTTTTAATCGATTTAATTGTAGGATAATGGATCGAGATTAACTCATTGGTAATGATCTTAGAAAATCTCCCGATTACATGCCATTGGTAAAATCATTTATTTTATCGATGATACCTCTAAAAAGGGTAGGGTACGAGCACGATGCCCGTGTAAGGATTGTAGAAATGATGCCTATCTAGGGAGGAAGAAGATGCGGTAACATCTCATGAGCAGGGGTTTTCAAACTACCTACACTAGTTGGGTATGGTATGGGGAAGTAATTGAGGATCACTCGGAAATGATTAAAATGGTCAAAACGAAGGTGGGAGATGAATTAGATGGCAATGTTGAGTTTGATGAAATGGTTGAAGATATTGCAAGGGAGTTCAAAGGTAAACTCGAGGATTTACAAGCATTAATTGATGAAAAAGGGAAGCCTCTTTACAAGGGGTCAAAACATTCGGTTTTGAGTGCGACCTTGCAGATTATGAATTTGAGGGAAAATTTTGGATAGACTGACAAGTCGTTGACTGAGGCTCTGCAATTGTTCCGGGAGTTGCTTTCCGAAGGTAATCTACTGATAGGTTTTATGCCACAAAAAAATACTTTTCCCAATAGGTTTGGAACTAAAAAAACCCATGCATGCCCAAACGATTGTAAGTTGTACAGGGGGGAAGTAGACAAAGATAGAGAAACTTGTAGGGTTTGCGGCGAATCACGGTATAAGTTGAAGAGCGGTGGAATTGCTATGGGCGCGGAAATTGTGTCTGATTCGAAGAAAAAGGCACTGGAAAAAGTGTTAATGTATCTCCCTATCATTCCCCCATTTGAAGAAATTGTATGCGTGTAGGGAAGATGCGAAGCTGTTGCGGTGGTACGCGGATAGGACCCAGACCGCCTATGATGTCATTACACATACTTCAGATGGTGAGCAGTGGAAGAAATTCGATGGTCTATACCCCGAGTTTGGCAATGAATCCCATAATTTGATGTTGGGATTGACGGTATGAATCCATTTGGTAATATGAGCAGCAATCGCAGTAGTTGGCCTGTGATGTAGGTTATTTACAACCTTCCGTCTTGGTTGACCATGAAGCGTAAGTATGTTTTGTTGTCTTTGATAATATCTGGTTCGAGGCAACCGGGTAATGATATTGATGTTTATCTTGCTCCTCTAGTCGAGGATTTGTTGACTTTGTTCAATTAAGGTGTTTGAACTTATGATGGCTTGGTTGAAGATTTCTTCACTTTGAAAGCTATGTTGTTTTGCACCATCAATGACTTCCCCGCTTATGGAAATTTTTCTGGGTATATAATGAAAGGGCACTTAGCTTGTCTCGTGTGTGACAAGGATACTGATTTCTGTCAACTAAAACATGATTGTAAAACAGTGTATCAGCGACACATGAGATTTATTCCGGAGGAGCACCCATGGCGGCCGACGAAGAAATGGTTTAATAGGAAAGTGAAGGCTAGAGGAGAACCAGTCCCACTAACTAGTGCACATTTTTTTTAGAATGTGAAAAACTTGGCCAATGACTTCGGGAAGAAGAAAAGAAAAAGCAGTTGTTGATGGTAGTCGGAAGAAATGCTCAATTTTTTTCAATCGACCTTATTGGAAGGATTTGGATGTTAGAAATTGTTTGGATGTCATGCATATTGAGAAGAATGAATGTGATTCCTCGATTGGGTCATCTGGGAAAACAAAGGACAAGTTGAAAGCAAGGCTTGATTTGGTTGAGAAGGGAATTAGGAAGAATTTAGGGCCAGTCATATCCGATGAATATTTTTATTTTCCCCCAGCATGCTATTCTATGTTGCAGTCGGAGAAGAAGTCTTTCTGTGATACATTGAGTAGTGTGAAGGTTCCAAATGCGTACTCGTCCAACAATACCACTTGCGCGTCAATGGAAGAGTTGAAGCTGATTGGGTTGAAATCACATGATTGCCATAACCTAATGCAGGAATTGAAGGCAATTGTGATTCGAGCTTCATTGCCACCACATGTGAGACTGTGCATTACGAAGCTAAGTTTGTTCCATAAGTCTCTATGTCGCAAGAGTATTAGTATTTCGCAGTTGGATAGGTTGCAAGCAATGATTGTTGAAGTTCTATGCCAGATGGAAATGTACTTTCCGCCCTCATTCTTTGACATCATGGTAGACCTGTGTGTCCATTTGGTTTAAGAGATAAAGCATTGTAGTCCTTTTTTTAAAGATGGATGTACCCATTCGAGAGGTACGTGAAAATATTCAAGCATTTTGTGAAAATCGGTAGGCCAGATGCTAGTATTGTTCAGCGGAATGTGACAGAAGAGGCCGTTGAGTTTTTCACCAAGTATATGAAGGAAGTTGAATCTATTGGTATTCCAGTTGCTAGACATGACGAGAGGTTGGCAGGTGTGGGGTGAGACAGGGTATACTTTTCAGTCCTTTTGCTGAAGATTTAAATGATGCATATCTTTATGTCTTGCGAAATCATGAAGAAGTAGTCCCCTACATTGATGTTTACATGGATGTCATACGAGTGGTGCACCTACATTTCAATGACGCCCAGGTCCTCTAATTGCATTTTGAGACATTTGTTTCATGGTTAAGGGATCACGTAGCTATTGGGGAACATTCCTCGAAAGTGAAATGGTTGTCGCGTAGACCATTAGAAAGCGTTCTTTCATATGTCGGTTATGACATCAAAGGTTTCACATTTTCCAAAAAATCAATTGATGATAGAAGTGTCAGTCAGAACAGTGGTGTCTCAATCGTCTCGGAGGCGTTGCATGTTGGAAGTGGCAGTGAAGAGAATTAAATGTACATTTAAAAATGTTACTTTGGGACAATATCTGAAATTTGGGAGCTTGACTATGTCACGATGCGGGTCCCTATTTTTAAATGTCAGTGGGTGGATATTAACAAAGTTCAGCATACAGAGGATTTGAGATTCACACTTGTGGACAGAAGTAGGGTGGGCTGGAAGGATGATCCATTCATTTTGGAGTCTCAAGCGCACCAGGTTTTTTTTTATGTCAGGGACCCTGTGGATCCAAGGTGGGATATTGTCATGGAAGGAAAACGTACTTTTGTCATTGAGAGTGAATTAGAGGAAATCATTGAATTTGGGTAGCATACTCCGAGCATTAGATTACTTTAGGAGGATGATACGATTCTACACGGTTTCTGTGGCCGTAATAAACATGGTAAAGGTACTTGGGTAGACGTTAGAGGGAAGATAAATCGTAGAAGAAGAAAGGCAAAGAAGGTGGTGAGGAAGAGGAACATAAGTCAAATATAGATCTACCCCAAGGTTTGTTATCTCATTTGTTGTTCGATTTCTTTGAACAATATAATTTGTACCAAAATTCAATTATTCCCATCTTTTGTTAAAATCGACAAGTTACGGTGATTAGATAATGTATTCCAGTTATGTTGAAATGGAAATGATTAATAATAGTTCATGCAAAATACAATATCCTAAGGGTTGATAAATAAAACTAATCATCCATATAATAGAGTAGATGTGAACATAGGTAATCATTCATAGAATAAACTACTAATCATAGAAAATCATCCATAACATAAACTAATCATTATCATAGGGAATCATTTTTCATCATCTTGATCAAGGTGGCCGTCGATGTTGATTGGTTGGGTCGTGGGCAGGAGGTTGACGCGATATGTCGCCCATAGGCTCTTTGTGATTTCTCCAATAATTTTATCTTCCCCTTCATTGCTCACAATTCCTTATGCATCCACTCGTAGCAATCCCTAAATCCTTTCATGGAGGATTTTTCTATACCTACGGTGAAAAACAAACTTTATTAGTAATACAAAAAATGAATTTAAATATAATGTTATATAAATCAAAATGTGACTAACCTAGCTCAATTTGTGGCGCCTCTTTAATTCGTGGCCTCTTGTTACCCTCAAAAGCTTCCAACCGCTTGTGGAACCACTTGCGATCACGCAAAACCCAACCCTTCTTCTCGAAGTACGATTTGTCAAAAATATTTTGGCCATTTCTCTTGACCACTAATAACCAACCTATCAACATTCTTCAATATCAATGTGATCACATTTCCATAAGGTATCCCTTTGATAAACTTGTTCGAAGTCACAATGTTCAACATATGCTTAAAAATGGCCACCCCGGGATTTATTTTCCTACCCTTCTTTATGAAATATAATTGGTTGAGCGTGGGGTAGTTAGGCTTGGTGATGTGTCAACCCGAGGGAACGGGGGTTCTAGCAACAATGTCTTAGGTGATACGATGGTCAATGGGAAAGAGTTCTAGATCAAAATATTATTGCCTTCCTAATTCCCTCATATCACGTCCAAAGTATTTCACGCTACATTCCACGAAGTCCACATAAGGGTAATCACTCATCAATGACCATTTTCCCCTATGGTAAACATCATCCAAAGGGCCATCTAAATCCTTGAGGAAAACTTGTTCGGGATGTTCATACGGGCATTCTAACAATTTATTTATTGACCATTGGCTAATCGGAATGTCCATTCCCCTACCCTAGTCTCATAATCCCCGTTAGCATCTTCTCGCAAATTCACATAAAATTGACATGTTAAATCAAACTAAGCGCTCTCATTACACGAAAGCAACTTTTTGACATGTTGATCCTGAAAATTACTAAGGGGTTCGGCCAAACCTATCGCTAGATTTTCACTAAAATCAACAATGTAGCAATCTAAAAGTTTCCCCTTTTCACCCAAATCTTAGTAACATTTAAGTTCAAAGGGGGAGAAAAACCTTTTATCCGGCGTTTTACCGGTTGATCGAGACCCAGGGTTTGAACTACTTGGTGCTCCTCCTCTTGCCATTGTTTCAAATTTGGGGGTTTGTGGATGGATGTATTGCAAATCAAGTTTGCAAGGCTTTCTTAGGGTTTTGTGATTTTTGATTGGAATGTAGAATGACTCGATCTAGTGGATATTTTTTTATCTAGAAGGGTTTCCGAGTTCAGAAACCCTTGTTTTGGCCATTTAGAAATAAGCCAGAGGAGTCTCCGAGTGAGGAAATGTTTTTTTCAAAAACAATTTACTTGCTTTTCAATTCCAGATTAGGTCCGGAAAGAGGGTACTAACTCGGAAACTTTGTTTCCGAAATTGGAAACTTTGTCATGCCTTATGAATTGGGCGTATAACTTTTTGAGCTCAGAAATTTATCAGACCTTAAGGTCAATTTTTAAAATAAACTTTATGATCTTGGAATATCTTCTGCCCTGAAAAAAAATGACAGAGCCATTTCCGAGTTCAGAATTCAGTCCGTCCCTATGGTCAAAATGCAAATTTCATTGATCTCATATCTATTTCGGTTAAAATTATAATAAACCAATATAACAATGCTTAATTTCACTCCAAATTGAAGATGACTCGTAACGGATAAAACCAAATAAAAATATGAATTTCAAACAAATGTGAAATTTAGCAAGTATTTCACAAGAAATTAAACACCATAAAACGTGACATACTTAGTAATCGAACCAAACATTGGGGTAATCCAAATTAATACAAACCTAAAAAAAATTCTAACCATCCAAAATAAAACTAGCACAAACATATTCCAAATTCATTCTAGTCCTATTACACCTCTTTGAACATACTCTCTATCTCTGGGTCTGTCTTAATATTTTCTTCACCTCCAGTTGGAAATCCAGCTTCACCTCCATCCCTATCTCCGCCTTCATCACCATCACCGCCATTGGATCTATCATCACAATCACCGTCATCGTCCCCATCATCATCGCTCTTGGAGAAAATCGGCTCAAAATTTGCTTGCTCTTTATCATCGCTCAGTTCGAGGTGCGGTCCATGTGATTCCAAGAAAGCCACATGCTGCGAGTGGGCTCGGGTCAACATATCATGAGTCTCGGTCACGTCCACACGCAAGAAATCAAAATACTTGCTCAGTCTATCCTTCCAGCAGGTCTTCGAACCTGTGTATAATTGACATTCAAAATACAAGTAAATATTAGACTAAACCAACATAGCATATAAAATAATGAAAATATTTAATTTTCAAATAATGATGATTTACTCACTGGAGTTTGATGCCTCCGCTCTCTCTAGTTCCGCCTCGCGAGCCCTTTTCCCTCATTTAGCTTGTTAACCGGGAAATATCCTATGCTCTCATCTCCCATTCACATCTAGCTTAAGTTGTTTATGTTTGAACTAAGCTTCATCATAGTAATCTATGCGTAGGGCCCAGTCAACTATTTGCACACCCACCTTCTTCAGCATAGCGGTGATCAAAGCGCCATATGGGAGCTCCTTCTTTTTCGTGTTGGAGGCCTTGAGCATGAAAGATAGGATGGTGAAACACGGGTTTAATTTTACCCCCTCCATGACATAGTAGAAGATCATCAAGTTTCCAATTATCGGCTTGCAAGTGTGGCCACCCGTTGGTAAGACGTTCAAGCAAATCCACTCGTACACTATACATTGCTCGATGATCAACACACTAATGTCATAGGACTCGGCTTTACCCGCATCACTACCAGACCTATGAAAATATTTCTACGCCATGACAACGAGGAATAGGGGGGTCACCTCGCTCACTCCCGACCAACAATGGGTGTGGTAAATTGGTAAGGGACCTTGAGCATCATAGGGTCTTAGTTTTTCTGGGGCGGTGTAGGGGCATCTTAGGGCTTCATTTTTGCTATACTTACTCACAACGAGTATTTTCCCGTTCACCTTAGTTATGTCCCGATTATTGGTACCTTGACCCCAGTTAGCATAAAATTGGATCACCTCATCCACATGTACGGTTTCCCCAATACATAGTAGTTTAGCTAGATATTGTGTTCTAAAGTGGGCTAGCAAATAGTCGATGCCTAAATCACCTATGCTCAATTCTAATATACACTTGGAATTAATAACCTTACTTTTCAAAAAATCCACTTACCTTTCCTAGGTTGATCGTTGAAAATTTTCTTTGACTTCCCATTCTCAGTAATGGGGGGATGGATCCGGTCGTTCACCTTTGATTTAGAGGCCTTGCTTATTTTGCTCATGATTAATTTGTGGGAGGAAGCAATTTTTGAAGTGAGGAATTGGGAGTGAAGATTTAGGATTTGGTGTTTGTGAATTTGAATGGTTTGAATTTAGGGTTTGTAGAATCTGCCCATTTTTTTATATACTCAGGAAGTTTCCGAACTCGGAAACTATTATTGACTTCATATCCAAAGTTAAGAAAAATTTCCGTGTTCGAAAACTCTTCCTGTAGAGTTTTCAAACTCAAAATCTACTTAAACCGGGAAAATTACGCTCAAAAGGGTTTCAAAGGGACATTAATTGCCCATTTGAAATCCAACGCGAAAAACCCCCGAACATTCACCTCCAAAAACCCACAAATCCTCTACCTCAATTCTTCCTCATCTGAACACCTAGATTTCATCCTCAAATCAAACAAGGTATGTTTGTATCTAGTTTTTCATCCACATTATCATCTATTCCATTTCATCTACCCAATTTTTTGGTTTGACTATGTTGTTGGGAATTTCGCCTCAAAGTAGATGATTTATGGTAAATAAAGGACAACCTATGTTTGAGGAGGTTTGTCATCTAACAATTAGCAAAAAATGGTCCACATTTCATGAACAAAAACCTTAGGGTTTTTAATGGCTTCCTTCTCCTTTTCTAGAATGAGTTTTTATATTTAAGAGTTCCATGTGGAGTGGGTAGATTATTCTAGTTCATTTGTGTATGAATTAGGGTTTTGGTTGAAATTTCTACAATAAAATTATTTATGCCATCCAATTAGGGTTTTTTCATGTTTAATAAATGGAATGACATAATTTATCAAGTAAATTGAGGTTTTGTGTTTAATACTTGCAATTTAAATTGAAATGAATTGTTTTGTGTATTATACATTTCATTTATTTGGGTTGGAATTAAACGTTTTATGTTGTTGAGATAATTGTGACAAGCAAACATGGCATATTTGTCACTATAGCATACAAAATGACGATCTCTAAGAAAAAAACTCGTGATCAAGGGATTTCACTTTCCCAGAATGAAAATCCACCTTCATCAAACCATGGTATGGATGAGGATGAGGTGGGGGGATCCGAGGAACTAGGAATAACCCAAACTCATTGTAGAACCCTAGAACATAGAATGGCTCGGAAAGAGTTAACCCTATTGATATACAATAATTCTAACGCATGTGTATCTGTCCAATGTGTAAAATGGTCGAGTTGGGTGGTGAAAGTGGGTAGAACAAGGGTGGACATACGCTACGATAGTTGGCATGAAGTCCCAAAAGAATACAAAGCCACTTTATGAATGGAATGCAAAGTAGATTTAGTGATTTGTTATTTCAAAATATTTGTCCCCTATATATTATAAATGTGTCTCTGATATTGACTATGAGGATGTCAAAATCATCACAGAGGCTATTTGATATCGAATCTCCGGACATGGATGATTTGAGGAGGAAGGCTATGTTGATGATGTCAAAGAGTTGGCGTCAACATAAATACACTTTATCAATGGACTTAATTTTTAGTGATAAAAGGGGTGATCACTCGTGGCTAACTTACACTCACATTCAACCAGACAGTTGGGAGATCCACAAAAGGAGGGCATTGGAGAACAAGGATAATGTTAGTAATAACATTTTCTTAATGGGTTATAACGCTGAGTTTAGACTGAAAGTGCCAATATAACCTTGCAATCTCAGAAAGTGCCAATATAACCCTAATTAATTATTTTATGTGTCAATCTAACCCTAATTTTGAAAATTTTGTACTGATATACCCAGAGTAATTATTTTCGGTGTTGACCATCTCATTTCAGGCAATGATGAAATAGAAAATAACTAAAATACCCTTGATCTACAAGTTGGAAGTTTTATCCCCATTAACCCACTGCCACAACCAGTCACCACCTCCGCTAGCTACCACTTCCACCACCATATTCGCCAGCCACCACTACCTCTGCCACCCAACCCACCACCTCTGCCACAACCTCCGTCACCATCTTCATTATCCACTACCAGCCACCACCTCCTCCACCATCTCCGCTAGCCACCACCACTTCCACCACCCTACCCACATGGAACCACCTCCACCAGCCACCACCGATCACCTCCACCACCTTCTTTACCGATTCTTATTTTACACCTCTGCCCTAACTCGATCTCCCTAACCCAGCTTTGCCTATCACTAATTCACTACACCGCCGCTGCCAATAAATCCCTAACCTCGATCTCCCTTCACCGTAGCCCTAACCCCAATCTCCGCCCACCACCAATTCACTACACTGCCGCCGCCACCAAATCCCTAACCCCAATATCCCTTCACCGTTGTCCTAATCCCGATCTCTGACCACCACCAATTCACTACAATGCTGCCGCCACAAAATCTCTAACCTCAATCTCCCTTCACCACTGCCCTAACCCCGATCTCCTAGTACCACCAATTCACTACACTGCCACCACCCCAAATCCCTAACCCCAACTCCCTTCACCGTTGCCCTAACCCCAATATCCGCCCAACACCGCTGCCCTAATCTCACTTTTTGCCTCTCACCAGCGTCCACTATCACCTTTGCAAAAATCCAAGGCAAGTAGCATCATGTTGCAACATCGTTGAATGATAGGTGAGAAGGAGGTGGAAGAACGCAGGTGGAAGAAGGTGGGAATGGGTGGTGAATTGGTTGCTAACGGAAAATGAGGAAGAAAGGCAAAGAACTCAGTTTTTGTTTGGAAAATGAGGAAGAAAGGTGCAGAACCCACTTTCAACTTTGGAAAATGAGAAAAAATGGAAATAATTCCATTTTTAATTTTTTAATTAGGGACATATTCGTCATTTCACATTATTCCAGCCAGTTCGTTGTTGACTAATAAGTCAACCAAGTCAAGGGTTATTTTGGCACTTTCTGAGATTGCAGGGTTATATTGGTACTTTCAGTCTAAAGTCAGTTTAGCACTTAACTCTTTCTTAATATTGAAGAGTTTAGATTATCATGTCTATAGTGATTTCTTAAATCTAACTTCATAACTTGGGGTACAAGGGAAGAAAAAAATTGCGGCAAAGAATAAAATTTCTCACAGATTGAGCCGTGGGGGTTATTTTATGGTGGTAATAGACCTAATGAACCAATGTTTTGAACAAGATGCTCAAATTGCAATTTAGGGTGGGATGACGGAAGTTGAAGCAAGGGCGTCTGTACAACCAATCAATTCAGACGAAATTGAAAGGCACGATCTATTCCTCAAAGGGTGACAAAACAAGGATGAAGTTTATGAGAAAGATGAAGAAATAAGGATTGCGAAAAGAATTGTGAGGAAATGTTTTACACAATAGATTTCGAATATTATAAATGTTTTTCTTAATTGTGTATTCTAATTTACCTTTTTCTCTATGTAGGAAAAAGTGAAGAGTGATCAATTACAAGGGAAATTCATTCCGAGCGATAAGCATGACATCCTTTGTGAAGCAACTGAGAAACCCGACCACCCAGGCTATGCTAGGGGTGTGGGATCATTCATGACCCAACAATATGCATTCGACATTGTGAAGTCATACAACAATGTTGAACCCTCTAGAGTCTAAATCCTACAAAAAAAACTCTTCTTCAAGACAAACGAATTAAGAAACAAAACATCCTCATTCATAGGTTAATCCAACACACCGACCTTATTCTTCTAGAAAACTTGGATGATTTGAAGCTCGATTGGACCCCTCCATCAATGGGATCGCTTCATTCCCCCGGGAAGATTGAGGTAAATCGAGAGGCTATTGTTCAAAAGAAGCCGTATGTAAGAATTAAGTGACAATTGTTCAAACCTGACAATGACACCAATGCCTTAGAATCTACCGATAATAAGGTATATATTTATATTTCTTCCTATTGTGATACTAGAAATATAATAAATTTGTACATTAACATATATTTGGGTGGGAATATATATATATATATATATAGAAACCACTACCGCGTGAGCTATACTACATATAGCCAATGGAGTTCTCCATCAGATGATGAAACACCATCACTCTATGCCTATTGTTCAGGGTCTTTCTAGGGTTCCATTGGAGGATCCGTTGGTGATGGGTGCCCCTTTTCAAATCGCAGACGGAGAGTACAAGAAGGTTGGTCTTTCACGAGGAATGTTTCTACATTGGCCGCTCAGACTTATTTATACCAATCCTGTAACAGATCAATACTTGAAGGAAACAAGGCCGACATCACTTAAATCGGTGAAAACAAAACCAAGACCCGTCAAACCAACACATAAATCGGGCCCAACAACACCAATGAAGGTTAGATGATGTGTCCATTTTATATGGATATTTTGGAACTTTTTGGATTCATTTTTGTGCTATTTTGTCTTCTAGAGCTTGTGTTTTACCTTGATATTCACTTAGTAGAGCTAAGAGCGGCTTTTACGCTTTTGTGACTTTTCTAATAGATTTTGTGTGGCGGAGCAAAAACATCGAGACTTGAAGACCGAAGACCGTTGAAGACCATTTA
>JAULKM010108194.1:0-40941 GCA_032355605.1 Rubia tinctorum | reverse complement strand
TGCTTAGAGGATCACGAACAAAACCCTTGAATGTTTGATCAAGACATGGAATGTCTTCATTTATGGTGGTAGTCGTACCCTTATCTTCATCAAGAGTGGACGAAAAATATCGCAAACACGTAACCTGTATAAGCTGCCTAAAACTACGAAACTGACCAGGAGGTGAAGGCGGATAATACCGGTTGACACTCGGACCCTTCGACGTCCTCCTGACTTGATTGATCATGGTGATGGTGGATAATAATACCGAAGTATTCTAACTCCCAAACTCCTCGACGTCCTTCGACTTTAGATTCAACCTTCCTGCTAAGAAAGATCAAACAAAAATAGTTAAAATATGACACAAAAGATTTTATAATTTAATACATAAATTTCAAAAATAAATTCAAGCAAAACTCAAAAACCCATGATGAAAATTTTGGCCAAGGATCTTTTGCTTTGCTCTGTTACCAACTGATATGAATCTCCTTGCGAAGACTCTGGATTGCTAAATATCGGATCTTTGACACAAGTAGGAATCTTGCCCAACCTACATATATCGCACAAAATTCAAGTGTCTAGCCCGTAGTGTACACTTAATTCTGACTTGCTCTCTAAATAGCCAGCATGTTTAGATCACAGGGTTTCTTTGATTACTAACTAGCCTGCATGATTAGCTCACAAAGGATATTGAAACATAATTAACCCGCATGATTAAGAAACAATGAAGACAATGAGTATAACTCAAAATTTTGAATATTTGATTGATAAAAAGTGTTACAAGTCTTGGCCAAGCCCTCTCTTTAAAATAGAAGAGATTTTCATCAAATTCAAACCATAAACACAATTGGAATCTGAATCAACTTATGGCAGCTTTAAGAAGCTAAAACCATATATAACTAGAACTTATAAATTTACTCTAATTCGGTCGTGTACTAACTAGAATTAAACTAGAAAATATAACCTTACCTAATCTTACCAAATCTAATTTTAATCAGAATAAAAGACAATATTTTCGAAAACCCTAATGGGCTGAGTTCGAAAATATGAACTCTTCGTAAGCCCACATGGCCAAGTTATTGGACTAAAATAAAATAGTAATTTACAATGATCACACTACCTCATTAAAAAACCCAGTGGGAAAAAGAGTATAGCGTTCTTCACAATGTCTTCGATTGATCGACAAACTTGAATATTAATCCAATCCCTAACCGACTTATTCTTGATTTCTTCATCATGAAGTTGATCCATCAAAGCATTCAATGTCGCATCCCTAAGCTTCATTCTTGACCTTGTTATTGGTCCAACCATGTCACTTAGAGGATCCCGAACATAACCCTTGAATGTTTTATCTTGTCGTGGAATGTCTTCATTTATGGTGGTAGTCATCTTGGGATCTCCACCATATACTAATGAAAAGAAGTAATTGTGTAGAAAATTAATTTCTAAACTAAAATAAAAGTATAGTATCAATAACTGGATGGAAATAAGAATAAGTTTAGACAAAAGTATGTAAATGATAAAGCATAATAATAGTAGTGAGACTACTACTCCTCCTGTCCCAGTCGAACATGCACTCTTACTTTTTAAACATCATTTTCTATTAAAGTTTGTCGATATATTTGAATATATATATATATATATATATATATATATATTTGCACTCTTACCTTTTTCTCTCTAAAATAACGTACTTATAGGTAAGAAATCATCTTTTTCAAATTTTCTCTTAATCAAAGCTTTCTTCAACTTCTCTTTCTGTCCTTTTCTCTTCTTATGCTTAAGTTTAAGTAAGGACTACTCATTCAAGCTCTTATGGATCTTCAGTAACCTGAAGTAATTCATATTTATGTGACTTTTGAATATATATCCCATAGTTGGAAAACAAGGAATCCAAGAGATGGAATTTTGGAATTCCTTTGATAAGTTGTAAAAGATAGCGTAAGACAGCAAATCCAATCATTTAATTAACTATAAATTTCTATTCTTATACCATTTTCTTATAAATCGAGCCAAATTGTTAGCAAGACTAGAGGAGAGTTATTGGGTACGCCAGATTAAATTAATTCATATTCGTCTCTGAAACGTCCCTAAAATCTTGTCAACCCTCCCCAGAAATGGTCAGAAGTATCCGGAAACCTCAGTCGTCCCCAAGCTGTCTCCATCCCCAAATTTCAGTTTTTCAAAATACCTATGTCAAATTCCATACAAGAATCCATTATAAATGTTCATGATGCTTGCATACAAAAGTCCAGGTGTATTGCTTTTTGTGGACGAGGTAAACATAATTTATTTTTAAAAATGATAATTGTCATATGTGGTTCAAACTTTTTGATATGAAAATTTTCAAAAGTTACCCCTTTAAACAAAACACATTATTCTGCCTTTCTCTCAAAACATATTGTGCTTAGAGGTATCATCTTTTCCAACTTTTCTTTCCAAGTAAGCTTTCTTTTACTTTTCTTCCTGTCCTTATCTCTTCTTATGCTTAAGTTTAAGCAAGAACCTCTCATTCACTCTCTTGTGGAAGTTCATCAACCTCAAAATAATTTATATTTATGTGACTTTCAAAAATATATCCTGTTGTTAGAAAACAAGGAATCCATGACTCAGTATTTAAGAATTCCTTTCATAAGTTGTAAAAGATAAACCCGGACTGCGAATCCGATCATTTAATTGAATCAAAGTTTCTATTTTACAACCAGTTACTTATAAATGGATCCAAATTGTTAGTAATACCAGAGGATAATTGTTGGGTACGCGAGATTAAATCCATATATGTCTCTGAAACGTCCCCTAAACCTTGTCAGCCCTCCTCGAAAACGGTCAGAAGTACCCTTAAACAGCAGCAGCCCCTAAGTCATCCCCATCCCTAAATTTATGTTTTTTTTTCAAAATACTGTTGTGAAGTTGTGTACAAGAATTGTTTATAAAGGTGCACGGCTAGTGCGAATAAAGTTTATGTGTATTACTTTTTCGAACGAGATCTTGTAAACCTAATTTTTTTAAAAATATGATAATTGTCATATGTGTTTAAAACTTTTAGATATGAATTATCTGAAAGTTACACTCTTAGACTAAACACATTATTTTTCTTTTCTCTCAAAAAAATAAAAACTAGGTAAGAATCCATCTTTTCCAACTTTTCTCTTAAAGTAAGCATTCTTTTACTTTTTTCTATTTTTTTCTACTCTTATGCTTAAGTTTAAGCAAGGACCAATCATTCACTCTCTTATGGATTTTCATCAACCTCGAGTAATTCATATTTAAGTTACTTTCAAAAATCCATCATATTGTTGGAAAAAATGAATTTATGACCCGAATTTTCGGAAATCCTTTGATAGTTGTAAAAGATAGCACAACAAAGAAAATCCAATCATTTAATTTACTTTAAGTTTCCATTTTTCGACCATTCTTTTATAAATGGAGGCAAATTTTAAACAAGACCAAAGGATGGTTGTTGGGTACATGAGATCAAATTATATAGATGCCTGAAACATCCCCAAAATCTTGTCAACCCTCACCAAAAATGGTTGGAAGAACCCAGAAACCTCAGTTGTCCCCAAGCCATCCCCGTCTACAAATTTCCATTTTTTCAAAATACCTATGTGAAGTTGTGTACAAGAATCATTTATAAACGTGCATGACCCGTGCATATAATGTTCAGGTGTATTTCTTTTTGTGCACGAGATCTTATCAACCTACAATTTTAATAAAATGATAACTGCCATATGTGTTGCAAACTTTTTGATATAAAATTTTCAAAAAGTTACCCCCATTAAAAAAAATACATTGTTGTGCTTTTTTGGGGAAAAAATATCGTGCTTTTAGGTAAGAATCCATCTTTTCCAACTTTTCTCTTCAGTAAGCTTTCTTTTACTTTTCTTTTGTCTTTTTCTCTTCTTAAGCTTAAGCTTAAGCAAGGACCTGTCTTTCACTCTCTTATGGATTTTCATCAACCTCAAGTAATTCATATTTATGTGACTTTCGGAAATCTATCTTATTGTTGGAAAACAAAGAATCTATGACCCGGAAATTTTGAATTCCTTTGATATGTTGAAAAAGATATCCTAGTATTGCAAATCCAATCATTTAATTTACTATGAGTTTCAATTCTTCGACAATTATCTTATAAATGGAGCCAAATTCTCAGCAAGAATAGTGGACGGTTATTGGGTATATGAGATTAAATTCGTATCCATGTCTGAAACTTCCTTTAAAGCTTGTCAACCCTCATCAGAAATGGTCAGCAAAACCTAGAAACCTCACCTTTCCCCAAACCATCATCGTCCCCAAATTTATGATTTCTTCAAAATACCTATGCAAAGTTGTGTACAAGAATTTTTTGTAAACGTGCATGACACGTGCATGTAAAGTCTAGGTGTTTTTATTTTCGTGCACGAAATCTTGTGTACCTTAATTTTAAAAATATATGATAATTGTCACATGTGTTTCGAACATTTTGATATGAAATTTTCCAAAAGTTACCCCTTTACACAAAATATATTATTGTGATTTTCTCTTGAAAAAAACTCTGCTTATTGGAAGAATCCTTCTTTTCCAACTTTTCTCTTGAAGTAAGCTTTCTTTTACTTTTCTTTCATTTTTTATCTTCTTAAGTTTAAGTTTGAGAAAGGACCTCTCGTTCACTCTCTTATGGATCTTCGTCAGCCTCAAGTAATTCATATATATGTGACTTTTGAAAATCTATCCTATTGTTTGAAAACCGGGAATCTATGACCCTGAATTTTGGAATCCTTTGATAAGTTGTAAAAGATATCCCAGGACTGCAAATCCAATTATTTAATTTCTCTAAGTTTTAATTTTTCGACCATTCTCTTACAAATAGAGCCAAATTGTCAGGAAGACCAAAGGACAGTTGTTGGGTACGAGAGAGTAAATCCATATTCATCTCTGAAACGTCTCCAAAAGCTTGTCAATCCTCCTCGGAAACTGTCAGAAATACCTAGAAACCTAGTTGTCCCTGTTCCCAATTTTTTATTCTGAATACCTATATGAAGTTGTGTACAAGAGTCATTTATAAATGTGCATGATGCATGCATATAAAGTATCGGTGTATTGCTTTTTGTGTAAAAGATATTGTCAACATAAATTTAATATATATGATAATTGTTAGATGTTTTTTTTAAAATTACAGAAAGATTGTTTTATGCTTTAATTTAATAGTCTTCTTTTCATAATCAGGAACATCCTGTCCAAATTTACTTACAGTAGAGCTTTCAACTCACTGACATTGTCCTGAGTCCTAAAACCAAATCTTTCATGAATCATCAAAAGAACTAAAAAAAAAACTGTTAACCCTCAATGCAATTGGTTCAACTAGTACTAGGTAAATCTGAAAACATATGGAAGAGAAGTTATTCAAACCAGGTTCTAGCTGCAAGATAAGGTGAAAAAAGACCTGCACAAAGCTAGACTAAAGCGCAAAAAAACGTCAATGGATGATACACCAGCAATTCATTTCACTCATTTATTTCTATAGTCAGTCGCTGAAACCAAAGATACCACCCTCAACTATTCTTTTTTCTTCCTCTATAACATCTAGCCAACCAGGACTTGTGCTCGATGATGCCCTTGATTTAGAACAAGATATTTCCACTTTCTGCTGTGTTTTAAAGATGATGGTGGGATCTCGCGTATAAGAGTTGCTAAGCACATTTATTTATGAATGATGTGCTTGCAGGTATACATTGCCATCATGTTTGAGAAAATTATTACTCTTATTATTTCGACGTACATGTACAGTTATAGTTAAAACACGTGCATGATGCGTTCAGATGTAGGCTGTTAATTTAGGCTTTTGTATATAAGATGTCATCGATTTGGATTGGAAAACTCTAATCAATGCCATATAAGTTTAAAACGTTGCAATCAAAAACATGATCCATTATAATGTAATGCAATTTAGGACTTGTCTCTTTCTAAGAGTTTGTTGTATTTGAAATTATGGTGGATTGTCACTGTTAGTTTTATTATTTTATTTGATAGTAAGAAAAGATTTTGTATGGTAACTAGAGATGATCATTTGTTAATGATCAAACCATTAAATTTGTATTAGTTTATAAAAAAAATTCAAAATTTTAATCTTTAGGATTCTTATGTGCAGATATGTGCAAGAATCGTAAGTTAATGTGCAGATATGTGCAAGAATCGTAAGTTAATGTGCAGATATGTGCAAGAATCGTAAGTTAATGTGCATGATATGTGCAAGAATCGTAAGTTAATGTGCATGATATGTACAAGAATCATATGTTAACGTGCATGATCCATGCGTAGAAAATTTAGGTTTACCAATTCAAGAGGTTATAAAAGTAATTTATCGAATGTTAAATATTTGCTCTCTTTCTCATTATAAATATTACTTTTTAATGGAAAAATAATAATTAATAGAAGTAATTGTGTAGAAAATTAATTTCGAAACTAAAACAAAAGTATAATGTAAGTAAGTGGATGGAAATAAGAAATAGTTTAGACAAAAGCATAAAAATGATAAACCATAATAATTGTAGTCAGACTACTTCTCCCTCTGTCCCAAATGAACTTGCATTCTTACATTTTAAACAATAATCTCAATCAAAGTTTGATGATACATTTGAATATATATATATAAAACAATATTATGGTATATGATATTTCTCTATTCATCATAACAAGTAGTTTCTAACCATTAATTTTATATTTTCCGTTATTATATATACATAGGTAAGCATATTAACGGTCAAACATATGTCTTGAACAACGTTCAAAAAGCAAGAGTGCAATCTTACCTGACACAGATGTAGTACTATAAATTTGTGATAATTATATAAATTAAGAAGACCAATTCATTATTTCTTATTTACTGATAATTCATTATTAAGAAGACCAATTACAGAGGGATTTGTTAATCGCTCCATTTTGCAATTGATGACTAGTCTTCTATAGAATACACTATTTATAAATTTAAAATTGAATGGGGCTTCTTGTGAATTCGAAAGTGTTTCTGCAGGGACCCAACAAGATTTATATAGAACACAAAACCAACAGTCACATCCATTAAGCAAACCATTGTGTCTCTTCACCAGTTCTTAAACAAATACATCTCTTCGATTCTTTATGAATAAATATCACCTTTTGTGTTATTATAATATGAATTCATATTTTATTTTAATCATATATTTATTATTTACTAAATAAACAGTGCCATGTTCTTATGGTATCTAACACTATCACCCGGTAGCGGAAGAGATCTTCGCCTGCTACTCTTGACGCAGTACCATCAAGTATGCTTTATGAGGCTCAGGGAAAGGATCCAAGCCAATTATACTGTTGCGAACTTGCTCAAATTCTGGGTTTAACCCCATTAAAAATTGCATAGTCTGTTGATTGGAATAAAAATCTTTATCTCTTCGGCAGCATCACATAAACTTGCCGGAAAACCAACCAAGGTTTTTTTTTATCCCAAAAAACTTTTAATTTGGTATGGTATGCAGTTACGATATCATTTCCTTGGGTGCAATCATGAATTTCCTTTTTGACATTAAAGAGAGACGATATTAGATTGAGAAAAATGTTGAAAGAGTTCGAGCCAAATACCTCCAACATCCTTGTAATGAATGACACTTTTAGAGATTGTCGTTGACATAGAACTGAGGAGCCAGGTTTTGATGAGGATATTGCATTGTTCCCATTGAATTTCCTCATTTTGTTTTTTTTAGGGCGAGTAAGAGAGTCGTTGACGAAGATGACTTTGTTCTTGATGGTTAAGGCCATCATTATAGACTCTTGAATTTGTTCTTGATGGTTAAGGCCATCATTATAGACTCATTCCAAGTAGAAAATTTGTCTTCCTCTAATTTTTATGGCACCAAGACAGCGCCTAGTTGATCAGAATGGTGGAGAAATATTGGATTATTGGAATCCTTCCATGGCTCGGTCGTTGTTTCCGTCATGGCAATATATGTGATGATGGTAGTGTTAATGAAGAAGGAAAACGGATACCATGAAAAAACCTTATGAAGCATAGTTTTATTCTGGTAAATGATTGATGACAATGAAGGAATGTAAGTGCCTTATACAGAGAAAACTACACAATGGTCAAAAAGAAGATCAAAGCCATAATCTTGCTCTTTCCTTAACAAAGGGAGGAAGAAAATTTATCATATAAATAACACAAGGAACTAAGGAAATAATAATCAAGATGATTTTATTTGAATAGGTTCACTATAGTTGCAAATATGTACATCAATAGTTAAAACACGTGCATTATGTGTGCTTATATTGGTTGCATATTTCAGCTCTTGTATATAAGATCTCATATATCTGAAGTCGAAAAACAATTTAATGTCATGTATTTTTTAAAATATCCAATGGTAATAATGATCGATTATAACGGAGTGCAGTTTGGACTAATTTTGTGCATTTTACTCGAGTTTACTGCTGATAGGGACTATTCACACACTAGGAAGTATATATGCGTTGAATGATGACTATGTAGTACTGAGACAGGGACAGGTACATATAAAGGATACATGAATGAGTACGCTAAACGGAAAAATCCAAAACTAAAATTAATGAGTACGGTAAGGGTGTTGCTAAAAGAAAATTATATTTTAATATTATTACTAAAAATATACTTCATAGTGCATATTATAAAGTGGTGGAAACATTAAAAGAATCTAATTTCAAACTTAATTTATAAAAATCCAAACAACACATTAATATTGTGCTTTTTTCTCTTAAAAAATGGCTTATAGGTAAGAATTCATCTTTTCCAAATTTTCTCTTGAAGTAAAAATCGTGCATGGGACGGAAAATCCAACAATTTAATTAACTATAAGTTTCTATTCCACTACCATTCTCTTATAAATTGAGCCAAATTGTCAGTAAGACCAGAGGATGGTTATTGGGTACATGAGATTAAATTAATCCATACCTGTCTTCGAAATGTCCCTAAAAGCTTGTCAACCCTCCCTAGAAATGGTAAGAAGTACCCGAAAACCTCAGTTGTCCCCAATCCATCCCCATCCCCAAATTTTAGCCTTTTCAAAATACCTATTTGAAGTTGTGTACAAGAATCCTTTATAAACGTGCATGGCACTTGCATATAAAGTCTTGGTGCATTGCTTTTTGTGCAAAAGTCAACCAATTTTTTTTTAAAAAAATGATAATTTTCATAAATATTTCAAAAAATTTTATATGAAAATTTTCTAAAGTTACCCCTTTAAACAAAACACATTATTGTGCCTTTCTCTCAAAAACAAAATCGTGCTTAGAGGTGACATCTTTTCCAACTTTTCTTTTGAAGTAAGCTTTCTTTTACTTTTCTTTCTGTCTTTTTCTCTTCTTATGCTTAAGTTTAATCTAGGACCTCTCATTCACTCTCTTATGGATCTTCATCAAGCTCAAATATTTATATTTATGTGACTTTCAAAAATATATGCTATTGTTGAAAAACAAGGTATCCATGACCTAGAATTTGGGAATTCTTTTCATAAGTTGTAAAAGATAGACCAGGACTACAAATCTAATCATTTAATTGACACTAAATTTCTTTTTTTCAACCACTCACATATAAATTGAGTCAAATTGTCAGCAAAACAAGAGGAAGATTGTTGGGTACGTGAGATTAAATCCATATCTGTCTTTGAAATGTCCCCAAAAGCTTGTCAACCCTCCCCGAAAATGTTCGGAAGTACCCCGAATCTCAGCCGTCCTCAAGCCACCCCCATCCCTAAATTTATGTTTTTTCAAAATACAATTGTGAAGTTGTGTATAAGAATCTTTTTTAAATGTGCATGACGCGTGCGAATAAAGTCTAGGTGTATTTCTATTTGTGAAAGATATCTTGTAAACCTAAATTTTACAAAATATGATAATTGTCATATGTGTTTAAAAAAATTTGATACAAAATTTCCCAAAGTTACCCCTTTAAACAAAACAAACTATTGTGCTTTTCTCTCAAAAAAAATAAAACCCTTGCTTGTCGGTAAGAATCCATCTTTTCCCATTTTTCCTTTGAAGTAACCATTCTTTTACTTTTCTTGCTGTGTTTTTATGTTCTTATGCTTAAGTTTCAGAAAGAACCAATCGTTCACTCTCTTATGGATCTTCATCAACCTCAAGTAATTCATATTTATGTGACGTTCAAAAATCTATCATATTGTTGGAAAACAAAGAATCCATGACCCGGAATTTCGGAAATCCTTTGATAAGTTCTAAAAGATCGCCCAAGACTGCAAATCCAATCATTTAATGTACTCTAAGTTTCTAATCTTCGACCATTATCCTATAAATGGAGCCAAATTGTCAACAAGGCAAGAGGACAATTGTTGGGTACGTGAGATTAAATCCATATATGTGTCTGTAACATCCTTAAAATCTTGTCAACCCTCCCCGGAAATGGTCAGAAAAACCCATAAACCTCACCTTTCTCCAAGCCATCCCCATCCCCAAATTTCTATTTTTCAAAATACCTATGCAAAGTTGTGCACAAGAATCATTTATGAACGTCCATGACGCGTGCATGTAGAGACTAGTTGTTTTTATTTTTGTGCACGAGATCTTGTCCACTTTAATTTTAAAAAATATAATAATTGTCATATGTGTTTCAAACTTTTTGATATGAAATTTCTCAAAAGTTTCCCCTTTAAACAAATTAGATTATTGTGATTTTCTCTGGGGAAAAAACATGCTTATAGGAAGAATCCATCTTTTCCAACTTTTCTCTTGAAGTAAGCTTTCTTTTACTTTTCTTTCATCATTTTATCTTCTTAATTTTAAGTTTAAGAAAGGACCTCACGTTCACTCTCTTATGGATCTTCATAAACCTTAAGTAATTCATATATATGTGACATTTGAAAATCTATCCTATTGTTTGAAAACAAGGAATCCATTCCTAGGAATTTTTGAATTCCTTTGATAAGTTGTAAAAGTTATCCCAGGACTACAAATCCAATCATTTAATTGAAACTAAGTTTCTATTCTTCAAGCATTCTCTTATAAATGGAGCAAAATATTCAGCAAGACCAGATGACAGTTGTTGGGTACACGAGATTAAATCGATATCCGTGTCTAAAACGCTCCCAAAAGATTGTCAATCCTCACCAGAAAAGGTTAGAAGAACCCAAAAACCTCAGTTGTCCCCAATCCATCTCCGTCCCATAATTTAAGTTTTTTTCAAAATATCTATGTGAATTTGTGTACAGGAATTGTTTATAAACATGCATGGCGTGTGCTTATAAAGTCTAGGTCTATTTCTTTTTATTCACAAGATCTTGTCAAACTAACTTTTAAAAAATATGATAGTTGTCATATTTGTTTCAAACTTTTTGATATTATTCCGAACTCTACCCCATTACAAAAAAATTTGTTGTGCTTTTCTATGGAAAAAATTGTGCTTATAGGTAAGAATCCATCTTTTCCCAATTTTCTCATAATGTAAGCATTCTTTTACAATTCTTTCTATCCTTTTCCATTCTTAAGATTAAGTTTAATCAAGGACCTCTCGTTCACTCTCTTATGGATCTTCATTAACCTCAAGTATTTCATATTTATGTGACTTTTGAAAATCAATCCTATTTTTGGAAAACAAGGAATCCATGACCCAGAATTTTTGAATTCCTTTACTAAGTTGTAAAAGATATCTCCGAACTGCAATTCCAATCATTTAATTTACTCTAATTTTCTATTCTTTGACCATTTTCTTATAAATGAAGCCAAATTGTCAGCAAGACTAAAGGATGGCTATTGGGTAGGCAAGATTATCTCCATATTCGTCTCTGAAACGTCTCCAAAATCTTGGCAACCCTCCCCTGAAATGGTCCGAATAGCTACAAACCTAGTTGTCTCCGTCTTTGAATAAGGTAACTCTCCATGAGGAATTTTGTATTAGGTAGAATGAATATAACTATAAGCCCTAAACATACAATGTATCAGGACATATCAATCAAATCATGATCAAATTTCAATCATATCTAATCTATGATATCTTTTATTCTAACACCTCCCCCTCAATAGAATTAATGGGTTTGCCGAGATGCAGAGCTTGGACCTAAAGAACTCAAACAAAGAGCAGGAGAGACCCTTGGTGAAAATGTCTGCAACCTGAAGAGATGTTGGCACATGACGAACACGTAGCTTCCCAGAGGCAACCATTTCCCGAACAAAATGGTAGTCAATATCAATTTGGTTCGCGCGCTTGTGAACAACCAGATTCTGAGCCAGGAAAAATACAGTTGTTATTATCACACAGCAAAATGGGTGACTCAGAAAGTGGAAAATGCAAATCCTGAAGCAAATGAGAGATCCAAACAAGTTTCGCCGAAGTGTTAGCCAATACATGATATTCAGACTCTGAACTGGATCGGTAGATAGTAGGCTCCTTCTTGGCACTCAAAGAGATCAGATTGCTCCAAAAAATTGCATAGCCATAAGTCGAGAGTTGAGTCTCCAAGCAATGAGCCCAATCAGCATCGGAGTATCCTACACATATGTGGAGGTAGAAGAATGAAAATATAATCCAACATGAGTGGTACAACTGACATAATGTAGAATCCGTGTGACAGCCGCAAAGCGATTGGTACGAGGATCCTGAAGAAACTCGCTAACAGAATTTACAGCAAAAGCTGAATCTGTTCGAGTGATAGTGGGATACTGCAAGCCGTCGACTAAAGAATGGTATAGAGTGGGTTTTTTGAAAGGCTTGCCCGAACCACTGAGAAGCTAAGAAGCTGCAACAAACGGAGTGAAACTGGCACAACATCAGACATTCCAGCACGATGAAGGATATCCCTAGCATACTTTGCTTGCCCCAAGAAGAGGCCTAAGTCAGTGGGAGTGATCTCGAGATAAAGAAAATAGCTGGGAGAGCCACGATCCTTTAAAGAAAACTCCAGATGAACTGAAGGATATCAGTAGAGTCATTACCGGTAAAATTTATTTCATCAACATAAACCAAGAGATAGAGAAGAATATGGCCACGAGAGAATAAAAATAGATAAGTATCATAGGAACTACAGATGAAATCGAGCTAGTGAAAAAACAAGCTAAACCGGTCGAACCAGGCCCTCGGCACCTGCTTAAGGCCATAGATAGCTTTCCGTAGACGACAAACATGGTCAGGCCGAGTAGGGTCCTTAAAACCTACAGGTTCCGCCATATAAACTGGTGTATCAAGAACGCTATTGAGAAAATCATTCTTGACGTCCAACTGGTGCAGTGGCCACTTCGGCATAATGGCGATGGCAAGAACCGTAGGAACGGTTGAGGCTTTGATCACAGGACTAAAAGTGTGATCAAAGTAAAAGCCTGGTAGCTAGGAGAATCCCTGAGCAACAAGTCAAGCTTTATGACACTCAATAGTACTATCATGTTGATACTTGAGACGAAAAACCCATTTAACTCGACTATATTCACATCAGGCAGCCGTGGAACCAAATCCCAAGTATACTACTTCCAAAGAGACATCATCTCATCAATCATCGTAGCCACCTATTGAGGATCACGAAGGGCAGCTCGATAATCCTGAGGCTCAGACTGGGTAAGAACTATAGAAGCAAGACCATGAAAAATATAATTATCCAAATGACGTGGGTCACGTAAAGCATGACGAGTCCGAGTAGCTATAGAATGAGTCTGAGATGCTGGCGGATCAGGGGAGGCAACAGGAAAATCATCAAAAGGAGAGCCAACATGCACCCGAGGAGAAGCATGAGCCGAGATTGGATCCGCAAAAGTGGAAATTTCTCCAACAGGAGTATCAGCCGGGAATAAAGAACATGGTTCCAAAGAAGGCGGCGAAGGTGGTGCAAGCTCTAAAATAGGAAGCCTCGGATCAATTAAAGATGATACATCTGGAGAAGAAAAAGCAGCAGAGCTCAAACTGGAAGTTGCAAGAGGGTAGCAGGTTTCATTGAACCGTGTGTGCCGAGTGATGTATACATGACCAGAAGTGGGGTCAAGGTAGAGAAAACCTTTTTATTGCAAGCTATAGCCAACAAACACAAAAGGAATAATTTGAGGCGATAACTTATGCTCAGCATAAGGATGATCAAAGGGACATACTCTACAACCAAAGGATGGAAGTTTGAGTATATTGGGGCCTGGTCGAATAGAACCTTGTAGGGTGAAGATCCATCAAGAACAGGTGTATGAAGACGATTGATTACATAAACCGCTATTATCACAAAGGCGTCATACCAAAAGGATAATGGTAGATGTGAATGAAATAGCTTAGTGAGGCCCATTTCAACTACATGATGATGTTTCCGCTCAGCACGCCAATTCTGTTCATGTTTATAAGGAAAGGAAACCTGATGATGGATCTATTTGGTGTCAAAATGTATTTGAAGTTGACTATTTAAAAATTTAGTTCCTCCGTCACTCTGAAAAACTTTGACCCTAGACAAAAACCGATTTCCACAAACGCCTCAAATTTCAAATAAATACCAACAAATTTAGATGTATGCCTAAGGGGATAAAGCCAAGTAAATATCAAAAAGTCATCCACAAATAGAACATAGTAAGAAAAACCATGTCCAGACAAAATAGGAGACGGGCCCCCACAAATCACAATAAATCAAATTCAAAACATGCTTAACTCTTTTAGAGTTCTCGACAAAAGACAGTTTATAACCTTTCGCCATAACACGAGAGGAACAGGCATTAGGTTTTGGCAACAAAGAAGAAACTCAAAGTTCACCATTTCTCACTAACAAAGAAAAAATGCTAGGGGACACATATCCCAAATGGGCATGTCATAACTCAAATGAAGCACGAGTTTTATTCTACATAATAAAGGAAAGTAGCGCTTCTTCACCCCTATCCACCACGTATAAATTGTGTTAAACGTGGCCTCTGCCCATGACCGCCAGGTGATTTTGTGCTGAATCATAAAAGCACGATCATCAATGTAATCAACATACCAAGATCCCTGGTCAACTTACTAATCAATAACAAGTTTTTGGTTGTATTAGGAACAACCAAAACATCAGGCAGGTGTAAAGAACTCGTAAGCTACGAATCACCAGTAGCAGAAATAGGGATAGTATTGTCATTTCCAATAGAAACAAAAGAATTACCCGTATATGGAATAACACTCTCAAGGTTGGAAGCAGACGAGCTCATACGGGAGGTAGCGCAGGAGTCAAGGTACCAATCATAGGTGACAGCAGCCAGCTCAGGCTGAAGAGAAGATTGAAGAGTCTAAGCAAGATGAGAAGATTCGGAAGGGCGCTGAATCAGCCGATAACAGTGAGCAGCATCATGGCCCATTCTGTGACAACATTGGCATTGAAGGCCACGACCATTACCAGAGGAGTAACCAAAAAATCTGCCACGACCACCACCACGACCACCAAACCAACCAGAATGACCAGCACATAAGGAAGACACGTCATCGTCAAGGGCTGCTCCCGCCATCGCATGCGGCCACGTGCGCCGCCATGGGCAAATTCTGACACCGCAAAAACTTCTTGGCTGGCAGCATAATTCCCAGAAAAAGATTGGCACTGTAAGTTGTTCAAAAAAAACTTCGTGGTCTTTTGCACGAATGACAATATCGACAAACAAAGGCGTGGGAAAGTCCGTGATTAATGGAGTAGAAAAATCTTTATAATCAGGCCCAAGAGGAATTAAAAAACATAAAAGTTGATCATCATTTGAAGCAGGTGAACCAAGAGTAGAAAGTTGGTAAAAAATACTCTTAAACTGAAGGTGTAACTTATGAACCATACCATGTTTTTGAATAGCAATAGCATTTGAACGAAGTCGAAAAATGGTGGACTTACTTTGATTCTGATAGAAGGCCCAAATGTTCACCCGCATTTGCTAAGAAGTAGCGCAAAACAACAAACTACACACTCTTTGATCCTCAGCAATCCATGCATCACGTTCAGCCAAAACACATTCATATTCTGCTTTGGAGTCCGACTTTGTTCCACCACGAGAACAACCAGTAACGGAAGCATACGACGACGAAGAACTAGATTCCGATGGTGAAGGAGGAATTTTCAGACACGATTTTGTGCCATCAAGAAAACCGTACAAATCTTATGGTGTAAGAATGTTGAATGTTTGTATTTTCTACGGAAGATAATTTGTGGGAGTTAATTTAATGGTGAACAAATGGAGGGTAGTGTATGGAAGCTTTGAATTTTTGGCCATGGTGAAGAAAAAGGTAGAGGAGGTTGTTGCTTGTGGAAGAAGAAAAAGAGGGAGGCGGCTTTGAGTGGCAGCCACAGGATCAAAATGCAGGCTACTATGATACCATGTGAATAAGGTAACTCTCCATGAGGAGTTTTGTATTAGGTAGAATGAATATAAAGATTACAAGCCTTAGACATACAATATATCTAGACATATCAATTAAATCATAATCAAATCTCAATCATATCTAATCTACGATATCGTTTATCCTAACACCGTCCCCAAATTTATGTTTTTTCAGAATGCCTATCTGAAGTTGTGTATAAGAATCGCTTATAAACGTGCATGACGCGTGCATATAAATTCTAGGTATATTGCTTTTTGTGCAAAAGATATTGTCAACCAAAACTTTATATATATAAATATATGATAATTTTTACATGTTTTTTTGAAAATAGTAACAAAAAGATTTTTTATGCTTTAATTTAACGGTCTTCTTTTCATAATTAGAAACATCCTATCAAACTTTACTTATGGTAGAGCTTTCAACTCACTAACATTGACTTGAGTCCTAAAACCAAACCTTCCAAGAATCATCAAAATAACCCGAAAAAAAACTGTCAACCCTCAAGATAAGGTTAACCTGCACAAAGCCAGGCTAACGCACAAAAACGTCAATAGATGATACACAAATATTTCATTTCACTCATTTCTTTCTATAGTCAGTCGCAACAACTAAAGATGCCACCCTAAACTATTATTTTTTCGTCCTCCACAACATTCAGCCAACCATGACTTGTGCTCGATGACGCCAACGATTCAGAACAAGATATTTCCACTTTCTGATGTGTTTTACAGAAAATGGTGGGATCCCCGCGTCTAAACGTTACTTGGTCAGTTTTTTTTAATGTTGCAATTACTGGTATATATTGCCTCCATTTTTGATAAAATTATAACTTTTATCATTTCTACGTACATGTACTGTGATAGTTAACACACGTGCATGATGCGTGCATATGAAGGCTGTTAATTTTGGCTTTTGTATATAAAATATCGTTGATTTGGATTGGAAAACTCTAATCAATGCCATATATTGTTAAAACTTTGAAATCGAAAACATTATAATGGAATGCAATTTAGGACTTGTGGCTTTTTCTTTGAGTTTATTGTAAATGAAATATGGTGGATTGTCACTGTTAGTTTAATTATTTTATCTGATAGTAACAACAGAATTTTTATGGTGACTGGAGATGATCATTTTTAATGATCAAACCCATTAACTTTGTAGTAGTTTTTAATTTTTTTAATTTTTTTTAAATTTAGGATTCAGTTTTGCAAATATATTCAAGAATCGTTAGTTAACGTGCATGATATGTACAAGAATCATAAGTAAACGTGCATGATGCATGCATATAAAGTTTAGGTTTACCAATACAAACGGTTATCAAAGAAAATTATTGAATGTTACAGTTTTGCTCTCTTTCTATTCAAAAATATTACTTTTTATTGGAAAAATAATAATGAAAAGAAGAAATTTTGTAGAAAATTTATTTAAAAGCTAAAATAAAAGTATAGTATAAATAAGTGGATGGAAATAAGAATAACATTAGACAAAAGTATAAAATGATAAAGCATAATAATAGTAGGGAGACTACTACTCCCTCTGTCCCACATGAACTTGCACTCTTACTTTTTGAACACTATTCTCTATAAAAATTTGTCGATATATTTGAATAGATATATTTGCACTCTTACTTTTTTCTCTCTAAAAAACATGCTTATGGGTAAGAATTCATCTTTTCCAAATTTTATCTTGATGTAAGCTTTCTTCAACTTTTCTTTCTGTCCTTTTATTTTCTTATGCTTAAGTTTAGTCAAGGACCTGTCATTCACTCTCTTATGGATCTTCATTAACCTGAAGTAATTCACATTTATGTGACTTTCGAAAATCTATCCCATAGTTGGAAAACAAGGAATCCTGGAGCTGGAATTTGGGAATTCTTTTGATTAGTTGTAAAATATAGCCTAGGACTGCAAATACAATTATTTAATTAATTCTAAATTTCTATTCTTCTACCATTCTCTTATAAATGGAGACAAATTGTCAGAAAGACTATAGGACGGTTATTGGGCACGCGAGATTAAATTAATCCATATTTGTATTTGAAACATCCCTAAAATCTTGTCAACCCTCCCCAGAAATGGTCAGAAGTACTCGGAAACCTTAGTCGTCTTTAAGCCATCCATATCCCCTAATTGCGGCTTTTTCAAAATACCTATGTGAAATTCTGTATAAGAATCCTTTATAAACGTGCATGACGCTTGCATACAAAGTCTAGGTGTATTGCTTTTTATGGACGAGGTCAACCTATATTTTTTTTAAATGATAATTGTCATATGTGTTTCAAACTTTTTGATATGAAAATTTTCAAAAGTTAAGCCTTTAAACAAAACACATTATTTTTCCTTTCTCTCAAAAAACATTGTGCTAAGAGTTACCATCTCATTCACTCTCTTGTGGACCTTCATCAACCTCAAGTAAGTTATATTTTTGTGACTTCAAAAAATATATCATGTTTTTGGAAAACAAGGAATCCATGACCCAGAATTTTTGAATTCCTTTCATAGTTGTAAAAGATAGACCAGGACTGCAAATCCGATCATATAATTGAATCAAAGTTTCTATTTTTCAACTAGTGAATTATAAATGGGGCCAAATTGTCAGCAATACCTGAGGACAATTGTTCGGTACGTGAGATTAAATCCATAATCCCTCTGTCCCATAATTATTGGCCTATTTACTTTTTCAAAATCAAATTTATTTAACTTTGACCCTAAATATATACTAATATATATACTAATATATATACAATAAATATATCATGTAAGATATTGTTAGATTCATCTTAACGTCTATTTCTAAATATCAAATTTTTATACGGAATTATTTTATGTAGTTAGAGATATTGACGGTCAAACATGACCATCGAAGACCATGAAAAAGTAAATAGGCCAATAATCATGGGACGGAGGGATTATATGTCTCTGAAACGTCCCCAAAAGCTTGTCAACCCTCTTTGGACACTGTTAGAAGTAAAATGAAACCTCAGCAGCCCCCAAGCAATCCCCATCCCTAAATTTATGTTTTTTTCAAAATATTATTGTGAAGTTGGGTTTATAAAGGTGCACGACAAATGCGAATAAGATCTAGGTGTATTTCTTTTTGTGAACGAGATCTTGAAAACCTAAATTTTAAAAATATATATGCTAGTTGACATATGTGTTTAAAACTTTTTTAATATGAATTTTCCAAAAGTTACCCCCTTTAACTAAACACATAATTGTGCTTTTCTCCCAAAAAAAATATAAACCGTGCTTATAGGTAAGAATCCATATTTTCCAACTTTTTCTCTTAAAGTAAGCATTATTTTACTTATGTTCCTGTGTTTTTCTATTCTTATGCTTAAGTTTAAGCAAGGACCAATCGTTCACTCTCTTATGAATTTTCATCAACCTCAAGTAATTCATATTTTTGTGGCTTTCAAAAATCCATCATATTGTTAGAATACCATGAATCCATGACACGGAATTTCAGAAATCCTTTGATAAGTTGTAAAGGATAGCCCAAGAAAGAAAATCCAATCATTTAATTTACTCTAAGTTTCTATTATTCGACCATTCTCTTATAAATGGAGCCAAATTGTCAACAAGGCAAGAGGATGGATGTTGGATACATGAGATTAAATTCATATCCGTGTCCGAAACATCGCAAAAGCTTGTCAACCCTCACTAGAAAAGGTCAGAAGAACCTAGAAACCTCAGCGGTCCCCAAGCCATCCCCATCCACGAATTTCCATTTTTTCAAAATACCTATGTGAAGCTGTGTACAAAAATTATTTATAAACATGCATGATGCATGCAAATAATGTTCAGGTGTATTTCTTTTTCTGCACGAGTTATTGTCAACCTACATTTTTCAAAAAATTATAATTGTCACATGTGTTGCAAACCTTTTGATATAAAATTTTCAAAAAGTTACCCCTTTAAAAAAAATATTATTGTGCTTTTTTCTAGAAAAAATATTGTGCTTATAGGTAAGAATCTATATTTTCCAACTTTTCTCTTGAAGTAAGCTTTATTTTACATTTATTTTATCTTTTTCTCTTCTTAAGCTTAAGTTTAAGCAAGGACCTCTCTTTCACACTCTTATGGATCTTCATCAACCTCAAGTAATTCATATTTATGTGTCTTTGGAAAATATATCCTATTGTTGGAAAACAAGGAATCCATGATCCGGAATTTTTGAATTCCTTTAATAAGTTGTAAAATATATCCTAGGACTACAAATCCAATCATTTAATTTACTATAAATTTCAATCCTTCGACCATTCTCTTATAAATGGAGACAAATTTTCAACAAGACCAGTGGACGGTTGTTGGGTATGTGATATTAAATCCACATCCGCATCTGAAATGTCCTCAAAAGCTTGTCTACCATCACCAGAAATGGTCAGAAAAACCCAGAAACCTCACCTGTCCCCAATCCATCTCCGTCCCCAAATTTATGTTTTTTTCAAAATACCAATGCAAAGTTGTGTACCATAATTGTTTATCAACATGCATGGCAGGAGCATGCAAATTCGAGGTGTTTTTCTTTTTGTGCATGAGATCTTGTCAGCCTTAATTTTAAAAATATATGATAATTGTCATATGTGTTTTAAAATTGTTGATATAAAATTTTCCAAAAGTACCCTTTTAAACTAAATACATTATTGTGATGTTCTCTTGAAACACCGTGCTTATTGGAAGAATCCATCTCTTCCAACATTTCTCTTGAAGTAAGCTTTCTTTTACTTTTCTTTTATATTCTTAAGTTTAAGTTTAAGAAAGCATCTCTCATTCACTCTCTTATAGATCTTCGTAAGCCTCAAATAATTCATATATATGTGACTTTTGAAAATCTATCCTATTGTTGGAAAATAGGGAATCCATGACCCAGAAATTTGAAATTCCTTTGATATGTTGTAAAAGATATCTCAGGACTGCAAATCCAATCATTTAATTACTCTAAGATTCTATTCTTTGACCATTCTCTTGTAAATAGAGCCAAATAGTTAGAAAGACCAGAGGACGGTTGTTAGGTACGCGAGATTAAATCCATATTCATCTGTGAAAGGTCTCCAAAAGCTTGTCAACCCTCCTCGGAAACGGTCAGAAGTACCTAGAAACCTAGTCATCCCTGCCCCAAATTATTTTTTTCTGAATACCTATGTGAAGTTGTGTACAAGAATCGTTTATAAACGTGCATGACGCATGCATATAAAGTCTAGGTATTTACTTTTTGTGCACAAGATATTGTCAACCTAAATTTAATATATATGATAATTGTTAGATTTATTTTTTATTTTGAAAAAAGTAACCAAATGATTTTTTTCATGCTTTAATTTAACAGTCCTGAGTCATAAATTTACTTACAATATAGCTTTCAACTCACTAACATTGTCCTGAGTCATAAAACCAAACATTCCAAGAATCATTAAAAGAAACCAAAAATAATTGTCAACCCTCAACGCAATTTGTTCTACTAGTACTAGGTGAAACTGAAAAATATATGGAAGAGAAGTTGATCAAACCATGTTCGAGTTGCAAGACAAGGTAAAATAATACCAGCACAAAGCCTGGATAACGCGCAAAAATGTCAATTGATGATACACAAGCATTTCATTTCACTCGTTTTTTTCTATAGTCAAGCGCAGCAACAAAAGATACCAAGCTCAACTATTCTTTTTTCGTCCTCCATAACATTCAGCCAACCATTACTTGTGCTCGATGACGCCTTAGATTTAGAACAAGGTATTTCCACTTTCAGCTGTGTTTTATAGATGATGGTGGGATCTCGCGTATAAAAGTTGCTAGGACAGTTTATTTGTGAATGATGTCGTTGCTGGTATCCTTTGCCTTCATGATTGAGAAAATTGCTACTCTTATTATTTCTACGTACATGTACAGTGATAGTTAAAACATGTGCATAATGTGTGCAATGTAGGCTAATAATTTTGGATTTCGTATATAAAGTGTCGTCGATTTGGATTGGAAAACTCTAATCAATGTCATATGTGTTTGAAACGTTACACTCGAAAACATGATCCATTATAACGTAATGCAATTTAGGACTTGTGGCCTTTTCTATGAGTTTATTGTATTTGAAATTATGGTGGATTATCACTGTGAGTCTTATTATTTTATCTGATAGTAACAAAAGAGGTTTTATAGTAACTAGATATGATCATTTGTTAATGATCAAACCATTAACTTTGAAGTAGTTTTTAATTTTTTTCAAAATTTTTGACTTTAGGATTCCTATGTGCAAGAATCGTAAGTTAATGTGCATGATATGTACAAGAATCATAAGTTAACGTGCATGATCCATGCCTAAAAAGTTTAGGTTTACCAATTCAAGAGGTTATCAAAGTAATTTGTCGAATGTTACATTTTTGCTCTGTTTCTCATTATAAATATTACTTTTTATTGGAAAATAATAATTAAGAGAAGTAATTGTGCAGAAAACTAATTTAAAAACTGAAATAAAAGTATAATATAAATAAGTGGATGGAAATAAGAATAAGTTTAGACAAAATTATAAAAATGATAAAGCATAATGTTAGTAGTGAGTCTACTTCTCCCTCTGTCCCAGCTGAACTAGCATTCTTACTTTTTAAACAATAATCTCTATCACGATACATTTGAATTATATATATAAACAAAAATATTATCCTATATGATATTTCTTAATTCATCATAACAAATAGATTCTAAATATTATTTTTTGATTTTTTGTTAGTATATATACGTAGGTGAACATATTAACGGTCAAATTTATGTCTTGAACAGCGTGCAAAAAGAAGGATGGAATCTTACCTGACACAGTGGGAGTACTAGAAATTTGTGATAATTGTATAAATTAAGAAGACCAATTCATTACTTCTTATTTAGTGATAATTATAAATTAAGAAGACCAATTCATTATAAATTAAGAAGACCAATTAAAGAGAGATTTGTTGATCGCTCCATTTTGCAACCGATGACTAGTCTTCTATAGAATACACTTTTTATAAATTAAAGATTGAGTGGGACTTCTTGTGAATTCGAATGTGTTTGTACAGGGACCGAGGAAATTTTATACAGAACACAAAACCAATGGTCACATCTATTAAGCAAATCATTGTGTCTCTTCCCAAGTTCTTAAACAAATACATCTCTTCGATTCTCCATGAATAGATATAACCTTTTTTGTTACTATAATATGAATTCATATTTTATTTTAATCCTATATTTATCATTTACTAAATATACATTGTCATGTTCTTATGGTATCTAACACTATCACCCCGTATCGGAGGCTTAGCGGAAGAGATCTTCGCCTGCTGCTCTTGACGGAGTACCATCAAGTATGCTTTATTAGGCTCAAGGAAGGGATCCAAGCCAATGATACTGCTGCAAACTTGCTCAAATTTTGGGTTTAGCCCCATTAAAATTTGCATAGTCTGTTGATTGGAATAAAAAACTATATCACTTCGGCAACATCACATGAACATGTAGGAAAACCATCCAAAGCATTTTTTTATCCCAATTTTTTTAAAATTTGTTAAAGTATCCAATTACAGAATCATTTCCTTAGGTGCAATCATGAATTTCCTTTGACATTAAAGAGAGACGATATTAGATTTAGAAAAATGTTCAAAGAGTTCGAGCCTAATATCTCAAGAATCCTTGTAATGAATGACACTTTTAAAGATTGTCGTTGACATAGAACTGAGAAGCTAGGTTTTGACGAGGATATTGCATTGTTCCCTTTGAAGTTCCTCATTCTGTTTGTTCTTAGGGCGAGTAAGAGAGTCGTTGACAAAAATGACTTTGTTCTTGATGGTTAAGGCAATCATTATGGACTCTTGAATTTGTTCTTGATGGTTAAAGGTCATCATTATAGACTCTTTCCAAGTAGAAAAGTTGTCTTCCACCAATAGGCACGACACCAAGATAGTGCCCGGTTGATCGGAATGGTGGAGAAATAATGGATTATTGGAATCCTTCTATGGCTCTGTTGTTGTTTCCATCATTGCAATAGATGTGATAATGGTAGTGTTAATGAAGAAGAAAAACTGATAACCTGAAAAAACCTTATAAGGCTGAGTTTTATTTTGGTAAATCATTGATGACAATGAAGGAATGTAAGTGCCTTATATAGAAAAAACTACAAGATGGTCAAAAAGAAGATCAATGCTACAATCTTGCTCTTTCCTTAACAAAGGGAGGAAGATAATTCTATCATATAATTATCATAAGGAAATAATTATCAAGATGATTATATTTAAATAGTTTCACTCTAGTTGCATATAAGTACATTAATAGTTAAAACACATGCATTATGCGTGCTTATAGTGGTTGCATATTCCGGCTCTTGTATATAAGATCCCATCTATCTGAAGTGGAAAAACACTTTAACATAATATATTTTTAAAATTTCCAATGATAATCTTGATCAATTATAATGGAGTGTAGTTTGGACTAATTTTGTGTGTTTTGCTCGAGTTCATTGCCGATAGGGACTATTCAGGCGCTAGGAAGTATATGTGCATTGAAGGATGACTATATAGTACCTGACACAGTGGGAGTACTAGAAATTTTTGATAATTGTATAAATGAAGGAGACCAATTCATTACTTCGTATTTAGTGATAATTCATTATTAAGAAGACGAATTAATTATAAATTAAGAAGACAAATTAAAGAGGGATTTGTTGATCGCTCCATTTTGCAACTGATGACTAGTCTTCTACAGAATACACTATTTATAAATTTAAGATTGAATGGGATTTCTTGTGGATTCGAATATGTTTCTGCAGGGACCAAGGAAATTTTATATAGAACACAAAACCAATGGTTACATCTATTAAGCAAACCATTTTGTCTCTTCACACGTTCTTAAACAAGTACATCTCTTCGATTCTTTATGAATAGATATAACCTTTTGTGCTAATATAATATGAATTCATATTTTATGTTAATCCTATATTTATCATTTACTAAATAAACATTGTCATGTTCTTATGGTATCTAACACTATCACCCGGTAGCGGAGGCTTACCGGAAGAGATCTTTGTCTGCAGCTCTTGACGGAGTACCATCAAGTATGCTTTATTAGGATTAGAGAGGGGATCCAAGCCAATGATACTGCTGCGAACTTGCTCAAATTTTGGGTTTAAGCCCATTAAAAATTTCATAGTCTGTTCATTGGAATAAAAACCATTATCTCTTTGGCTGCATCACATGAACATGTACGAAAACTAGCCAAGGCATTTTTTTATCCCAAAAAAATTTAATTTGTTGAAGTATGCAATTACAGAATCATTTCCTTGGGTGCAATCATGAATTTCCCTTGACATGAAAGAAAGACGATATTAGATTTAAAAAATGTTCAAAGAGTTCGAGCCAAATACCTCAAGCATCCTTGTAATGAATGACAGTTTTAGAGATTTCCGTTGACATTGAACTGAGGAGCCAGGTTTTGACAAGGATATTGCATTTTTCCCTTTGAAGTTCCTCGTACTATTTGTTCTTAGGGTGAGTAAGAGAGCCGTTGACAAAGATGACTTTGTTCTTGATGGTTAAGGCAACCATTATAGACTATTGAATTTGTTCTTGATGGTTAAGGCCATCATTATAGACTCTTTCCAAGTAGAAAAGTTGTCTTCCACAAATTGTTACGACACCAAGACAGTGCCCGGTTGATCGGAATGATGGAGAAATAATGGATTATTGCAATCCTTCTATGGCTTTATTGTTGTTTCCGTCATGGAAATAGATGTGATGATGGTAGTGTTAATGAAGAAGGAAAACTGATAACCTGCAAAACCTTATAAGGCTGAGTTTTATTTTGGTAAATCATTGATGACAATGAAGGAATGTAAGTACCTTATATAGAGAAAACTACAAGATGGTGAAAAAGAAGATCAATGCTATAATCTTGCTCTTTCCTTAACAAAGGGAGGAAGATAATTCTATCATATAATTATCATAAGGAAATAATAATCAAGATGATTTAATTTAAATAGTTTCACTCTAGTTGTATATATGTACATCAATGGTTAAAACACGTACATTATGCGTGCTTATAGTGATTGCATATTCCGGCTCTTGTATATAAGATCCCATCTATCTAAAGTGGAAACACACTTTAACCTCATATATTTTTTAAAATTTCTAATGGTAATCATGATCAATTATAATGGAGTCTAGTTTGGGCTAATTTTGTGTGTTTTGCTCGAGCTTATTGCCGTTAGGGACTATTCAGGCGCTAGGAAGTATATATGCGTTGAAGGATGACTATATAGTACCGAAACAGGGACGGGTACATATAAAGGGTACATGAATGTGTACGCGAAACAGAAAAATAAAAAAATAAAAATTATAGGTACGGTAAGGGTATTGTTAAAAGAAAATAATATTTTAATATTATTACTAAATTTAATTCATAATGCATATTATAAAGTGGTGTAAACGTTAAAAAATATATTTTCAAACTTAATTAAAAAAATCCAAAAAACACACATTAATATTGTGTTTTTCTCTCTTAAAATATGTGCTTATAGGTAAGAATTCATCTTTTCCAAATTTTCTCTTGAAGAAAGCTTTCTTAAACTCTTCCTTTTCTCTTTTTATGCTTAAGTTTAATAAAGGATCTCTGATTCACTCTCTTATGGATCTTCATCAACCTGAAGTAATTCATATTTATGTGACTTTCGAAAATCTATCCCATTGTTGGAAAACAAGGAATCCAGGAGCCGGAATTTTAGAATTCATTTTATAAGTTGTAAAAGATATAATAGGATTGCAAATCCAATCATTTAATTAACTCTAAATTTCTATTATTCTACCATTCTCTCATAAATGGAGCCAAATTGTCAGCAATACCAGAGGACGGTTATTAGGTACACGAGATTAAATTAATCCAAATCTGTCTCTGAAACGTCTCTATAAGCTTGTCAACCCTTCCCAGAAATGGTCGGAAGTACCCGGAAACCTCAGTTGTCACCAAGCCATCCCCATCCCCAAATTTTAGCTTTTTCAAAATACCTATAAAGTTGGGTATAAGAATACTTTACAAACATGTATGACACTTGGATATAAAGTCTAGGTGCATTACTTTTTGTGCACGAGGTCAATCAATTATTATTTTTTAAATGATAATTTTCGTAAGTATTTCAAACTTTCTGATGTAAAAATTTTCAAAAGTTACCCCATTAAAGAAAACATATTATTGTGCCTTTCTCCAAAAAAATCGTGCTTAGAGGTACCATCTTTTCCAACTTTTCTTTTGAAGTAAGCTTTCTATTACTTTTCTTTCTCTCCTTTTATCTTTTTATGCTTATGTTTAAGCAAGGACCTCTCATTAACTCTCTTATGGATCTTCATCAACCTCAAGGAATACATGACTCCGAATTTTGGAATTCCTTTCATAAGTTGTAAAAGATACACCAGGACTGCAAATCCAATCATTTAATTGACAATAAGTTACTATTTTCAACCATTCACATATAAATTGAGCCAAATTGTCAGCAAGTCTAGAGGACGATTATGGGTACGCGAGATTAAATACATATTTTCTCTGAAACGTCCCCAAAAGCTTGTCAACCCTCCCCGAAAATGGTCTGAAATACCCCAAAACCTCAATCGTCCCCAAGCCGCCCCATCCCTGAATTTATATTTTTTTCAAAATACTATTGTGAAGTTGTGTACAAGAATCATTTTTAAATGTGTACGACCTGAGCGAATAAAGTCTAGGTGTATTGCTTTTTATGAACGAGATCTTGTAAACCTAAATTTTAAAAATATGATAATTGTTATATGTGTTAAAAAACATGATGCGAAAATTTCAAAAAGTTACCCCTTTAAAGAAAACACGTAATTGTTCTTTTCTCTAAAAAAAAAATATAAACCGTGCTTATAGGTAAGAATCCATGTTTTCTGAAACATCCCAAAAGCTTGTCATCACTCACTAGAAAAGGTCAGAAGAACCTAGAAACCTCAGCTGTCCCCAAGCCATCCCCATCCATGAATTTCCATTTTTAAAAATACCTATGTGAAGCGGTGTACAAAAATTATTTATAAACATGCATGATGCATGCATATAATGTTCAGGTGTATTTATTTTTGTGCACGAGTTCTTGTCAACCTACATTTTTCAAAAAAATGATAATTGTCACATGTGTTGCAAACCTTTTGATATAAAATTTTCAAAAAGTTACCCCTTTAAACAAAATACATTACTGTGCTTTTCTCTAGAAAAAATATCGTGCTTATAGGTAAGAATCTATATTTTCCAACTTTTCTCTTGAAGTAAGCTTTATTTTACATTTATTTTATCTTTTTCTCTTCTTAAGCTTAAGTTTAAGCAAGGACCTCTCTTTCACACTCTTATGGATCTTCATCAACCTCAAGTAATTCATATTTATGTGTCTTTGGAAAATATATCCTATTGTTGGAAAACAAGGAATCCATGATCCGGAATTTTTGAATTCCTTTAATAAGTTGTAAAATATATCCTAGGACTACAAATCCAATCATTTAATTTACTATAAATTTCAATCCTTCGACCATTCTCTTATAAATGGAGACAAATTTTCAACAAGACCAGTGGACGGTTGTTGGGTATGTGATATTAAATCCACATCCGCATCTGAAATGTCCTCAAAAGCTTGTCTACCATCACCAGAAATGGTCAGAAAAACCCAGAAACCTCACCTGTCCCCAATCCATCTCCGTCCCCAAATTTATGTTTTTTTCAAAATACCAATGCAAAGTTGTGTACCATAATTGTTTATCAACATGCATGGCAGGAGCATGCAAATTCGAGGTGTTTTTCTTTTTGTGCATGAGATCTTGTCAGCCTTAATTTTAAAAATATATGATAATTGTCATATGTGTTTTAAAATTGTTGATATAAAATTTTCCAAAAGTACCCTTTTAAACTAAATACATTATTGTGATGTTCTCTTGAAACACCGTGCTTATTGGAAGAATCCATCTCTTCCAACATTTCTCTTGAAGTAAGCTTTCTTTTACTTTTCTTTTATATTCTTAAGTTTAAGTTTAAGAAAGCATCTCTCATTCACTCTCTTATAGATCTTCGTAAGCCTCAAATAATTCATATATATGTGACTTTTGAAAATCTATCCTATTGTTGGAAAATAGGGAATCCATGACCCAGAAATTTGAAATTCCTTTGATATGTTGTAAAAGATATCTCAGGACTGCAAATCCAATCATTTAATTACTCTAAGATTCTATTCTTTGACCATTCTCTTGTAAATAGAGCCAAATAGTTAGAAAGACCAGAGGACGGTTGTTAGGTACGCGAGATTAAATCCATATTCATCTGTGAAAGGTCTCCAAAAGCTTGTCAACCCTCCTCGGAAACGGTCAGAAGTACCTAGAAACCTAGTCATCCCTGCCCCAAATTATTTTTTTCTGAATACCTATGTGAAGTTGTGTACAAGAATCGTTTATAAACGTGCATGACGCATGCATATAAAGTCTAGGTATTTACTTTTTGTGCACAAGATATTGTCAACCTAAATTTAATATATATGATAATTGTTAGATTTATTTTTTATTTTGAAAAAAGTAACCAAATGATTTTTTTCATGCTTTAATTTAACAGTCCTGAGTCATAAATTTACTTACAATATAGCTTTCAACTCACTAACATTGTCCTGAGTCATAAAACCAAACATTCCAAGAATCATTAAAAGAAACCAAAAATAATTGTCAACCCTCAACGCAATTTGTTCTACTAGTACTAGGTGAAACTGAAAAATATATGGAAGAGAAGTTGATCAAACCATGTTCGAGTTGCAAGACAAGGTAAAATAATACCAGCACAAAGCCTGGATAACGCGCAAAAATGTCAATTGATGATACACAAGCATTTCATTTCACTCGTTTTTTTCTATAGTCAAGCGCAGCAACAAAAGATACCAAGCTCAACTATTCTTTTTTCGTCCTCCATAACATTCAGCCAACCATTACTTGTGCTCGATGACGCCTTAGATTTAGAACAAGGTATTTCCACTTTCAGCTGTGTTTTATAGATGATGGTGGGATCTCGCGTATAAAAGTTGCTAGGACAGTTTATTTGTGAATGATGTCGTTGCTGGTATCCTTTGCCTTCATGATTGAGAAAATTGCTACTCTTATTATTTCTACGTACATGTACAGTGATAGTTAAAACATGTGCATAATGTGTGCAATGTAGGCTAATAATTTTGGATTTCGTATATAAAGTGTCGTCGATTTGGATTGGAAAACTCTAATCAATGTCATATGTGTTTGAAACGTTACACTCGAAAACATGATCCATTATAACGTAATGCAATTTAGGACTTGTGGCCTTTTCTATGAGTTTATTGTATTTGAAATTATGGTGGATTATCACTGTGAGTCTTATTATTTTATCTGATAGTAACAAAAGAGGTTTTATAGTAACTAGATATGATCATTTGTTAATGATCAAACCATTAACTTTGAAGTAGTTTTTAATTTTTTTCAAAATTTTTGACTTTAGGATTCCTATGTGCAAGAATCGTAAGTTAATGTGCATGATATGTACAAGAATCATAAGTTAACGTGCATGATCCATGCCTAAAAAGTTTAGGTTTACCAATTCAAGAGGTTATCAAAGTAATTTGTCGAATGTTACATTTTTGCTCTGTTTCTCATTATAAATATTACTTTTTATTGGAAAATAATAATTAAGAGAAGTAATTGTGCAGAAAACTAATTTAAAAACTGAAATAAAAGTATAATATAAATAAGTGGATGGAAATAAGAATAAGTTTAGACAAAATTATAAAAATGATAAAGCATAATGTTAGTAGTGAGTCTACTTCTCCCTCTGTCCCAGCTGAACTAGCATTCTTACTTTTTAAACAATAATCTCTATCACGATACATTTGAATTATATATATAAACAAAAATATTATCCTATATGATATTTCTTAATTCATCATAACAAATAGATTCTAAATATTATTTTTTGATTTTTTGTTAGTATATATACGTAGGTGAACATATTAACGGTCAAATTTATGTCTTGAACAGCGTGCAAAAAGAAGGATGGAATCTTACCTGACACAGTGGGAGTACTAGAAATTTGTGATAATTGTATAAATTAAGAAGACCAATTCATTACTTCTTATTTAGTGATAATTATAAATTAAGAAGACCAATTCATTATAAATTAAGAAGACCAATTAAAGAGAGATTTGTTGATCGCTCCATTTTGCAACCGATGACTAGTCTTCTATAGAATACACTTTTTATAAATTAAAGATTGAGTGGGACTTCTTGTGAATTCGAATGTGTTTGTACAGGGACCGAGGAAATTTTATACAGAACACAAAACCAATGGTCACATCTATTAAGCAAATCATTGTGTCTCTTCCCAAGTTCTTAAACAAATACATCTCTTCGATTCTCCATGAATAGATATAACCTTTTTTGTTACTATAATATGAATTCATATTTTATTTTAATCCTATATTTATCATTTACTAAATATACATTGTCATGTTCTTATGGTATCTAACACTATCACCCCGTATCGGAGGCTTAGCGGAAGAGATCTTCGCCTGCTGCTCTTGACGGAGTACCATCAAGTATGCTTTATTAGGCTCAAGGAAGGGATCCAAGCCAATGATACTGCTGCAAACTTGCTCAAATTTTGGGTTTAGCCCCATTAAAATTTGCATAGTCTGTTGATTGGAATAAAAAACTATATCACTTCGGCAACATCACATGAACATGTAGGAAAACCATCCAAAGCATTTTTTTATCCCAATTTTTTTAAAATTTGTTAAAGTATCCAATTACAGAATCATTTCCTTAGGTGCAATCATGAATTTCCTTTGACATTAAAGAGAGACGATATTAGATTTAGAAAAATGTTCAAAGAGTTCGAGCCTAATATCTCAAGAATCCTTGTAATGAATGACACTTTTAAAGATTGTCGTTGACATAGAACTGAGAAGCTAGGTTTTGACGAGGATATTGCATTGTTCCCTTTGAAGTTCCTCATTCTGTTTGTTCTTAGGGCGAGTAAGAGAGTCGTTGACAAAAATGACTTTGTTCTTGATGGTTAAGGCAATCATTATGGACTCTTGAATTTGTTCTTGATGGTTAAAGGTCATCATTATAGACTCTTTCCAAGTAGAAAAGTTGTCTTCCACCAATAGGCACGACACCAAGATAGTGCCCGGTTGATCGGAATGGTGGAGAAATAATGGATTATTGGAATCCTTCTATGGCTCTGTTGTTGTTTCCATCATTGCAATAGATGTGATAATGGTAGTGTTAATGAAGAAGAAAAACTGATAACCTGAAAAAACCTTATAAGGCTGAGTTTTATTTTGGTAAATCATTGATGACAATGAAGGAATGTAAGTGCCTTATATAGAAAAAACTACAAGATGGTCAAAAAGAAGATCAATGCTACAATCTTGCTCTTTCCTTAACAAAGGGAGGAAGATAATTCTATCATATAATTATCATAAGGAAATAATTATCAAGATGATTATATTTAAATAGTTTCACTCTAGTTGCATATAAGTACATTAATAGTTAAAACACATGCATTATGCGTGCTTATAGTGGTTGCATATTCCGGCTCTTGTATATAAGATCCCATCTATCTGAAGTGGAAAAACACTTTAACATAATATATTTTTAAAATTTCCAATGATAATCTTGATCAATTATAATGGAGTGTAGTTTGGACTAATTTTGTGTGTTTTGCTCGAGTTCATTGCCGATAGGGACTATTCAGGCGCTAGGAAGTATATGTGCATTGAAGGATGACTATATAGTACCTGACACAGTGGGAGTACTAGAAATTTTTGATAATTGTATAAATGAAGGAGACCAATTCATTACTTCGTATTTAGTGATAATTCATTATTAAGAAGACGAATTAATTATAAATTAAGAAGACAAATTAAAGAGGGATTTGTTGATCGCTCCATTTTGCAACTGATGACTAGTCTTCTACAGAATACACTATTTATAAATTTAAGATTGAATGGGATTTCTTGTGGATTCGAATATGTTTCTGCAGGGACCAAGGAAATTTTATATAGAACACAAAACCAATGGTTACATCTATTAAGCAAACCATTTTGTCTCTTCACACGTTCTTAAACAAGTACATCTCTTCGATTCTTTATGAATAGATATAACCTTTTGTGCTAATATAATATGAATTCATATTTTATGTTAATCCTATATTTATCATTTACTAAATAAACATTGTCATGTTCTTATGGTATCTAACACTATCACCCGGTAGCGGAGGCTTACCGGAAGAGATCTTTGTCTGCAGCTCTTGACGGAGTACCATCAAGTATGCTTTATTAGGATTAGAGAGGGGATCCAAGCCAATGATACTGCTGCGAACTTGCTCAAATTTTGGGTTTAAGCCCATTAAAAATTTCATAGTCTGTTCATTGGAATAAAAACCATTATCTCTTTGGCTGCATCACATGAACATGTACGAAAACTAGCCAAGGCATTTTTTTATCCCAAAAAAATTTAATTTGTTGAAGTATGCAATTACAGAATCATTTCCTTGGGTGCAATCATGAATTTCCCTTGACATGAAAGAAAGACGATATTAGATTTAAAAAATGTTCAAAGAGTTCGAGCCAAATACCTCAAGCATCCTTGTAATGAATGACAGTTTTAGAGATTTCCGTTGACATTGAACTGAGGAGCCAGGTTTTGACAAGGATATTGCATTTTTCCCTTTGAAGTTCCTCGTACTATTTGTTCTTAGGGTGAGTAAGAGAGCCGTTGACAAAGATGACTTTGTTCTTGATGGTTAAGGCAACCATTATAGACTATTGAATTTGTTCTTGATGGTTAAGGCCATCATTATAGACTCTTTCCAAGTAGAAAAGTTGTCTTCCACAAATTGTTACGACACCAAGACAGTGCCCGGTTGATCGGAATGATGGAGAAATAATGGATTATTGCAATCCTTCTATGGCTTTATTGTTGTTTCCGTCATGGAAATAGATGTGATGATGGTAGTGTTAATGAAGAAGGAAAACTGATAACCTGCAAAACCTTATAAGGCTGAGTTTTATTTTGGTAAATCATTGATGACAATGAAGGAATGTAAGTACCTTATATAGAGAAAACTACAAGATGGTGAAAAAGAAGATCAATGCTATAATCTTGCTCTTTCCTTAACAAAGGGAGGAAGATAATTCTATCATATAATTATCATAAGGAAATAATAATCAAGATGATTTAATTTAAATAGTTTCACTCTAGTTGTATATATGTACATCAATGGTTAAAACACGTACATTATGCGTGCTTATAGTGATTGCATATTCCGGCTCTTGTATATAAGATCCCATCTATCTAAAGTGGAAACACACTTTAACCTCATATATTTTTTAAAATTTCTAATGGTAATCATGATCAATTATAATGGAGTCTAGTTTGGGCTAATTTTGTGTGTTTTGCTCGAGCTTATTGCCGTTAGGGACTATTCAGGCGCTAGGAAGTATATATGCGTTGAAGGATGACTATATAGTACCGAAACAGGGACGGGTACATATAAAGGGTACATGAATGTGTACGCGAAACAGAAAAATAAAAAAATAAAAATTATAGGTACGGTAAGGGTATTGTTAAAAGAAAATAATATTTTAATATTATTACTAAATTTAATTCATAATGCATATTATAAAGTGGTGTAAACGTTAAAAAATATATTTTCAAACTTAATTAAAAAAATCCAAAAAACACACATTAATATTGTGTTTTTCTCTCTTAAAATATGTGCTTATAGGTAAGAATTCATCTTTTCCAAATTTTCTCTTGAAGAAAGCTTTCTTAAACTCTTCCTTTTCTCTTTTTATGCTTAAGTTTAATAAAGGATCTCTGATTCACTCTCTTATGGATCTTCATCAACCTGAAGTAATTCATATTTATGTGACTTTCGAAAATCTATCCCATTGTTGGAAAACAAGGAATCCAGGAGCCGGAATTTTAGAATTCATTTTATAAGTTGTAAAAGATATAATAGGATTGCAAATCCAATCATTTAATTAACTCTAAATTTCTATTATTCTACCATTCTCTCATAAATGGAGCCAAATTGTCAGCAATACCAGAGGACGGTTATTAGGTACACGAGATTAAATTAATCCAAATCTGTCTCTGAAACGTCTCTATAAGCTTGTCAACCCTTCCCAGAAATGGTCGGAAGTACCCGGAAACCTCAGTTGTCACCAAGCCATCCCCATCCCCAAATTTTAGCTTTTTCAAAATACCTATAAAGTTGGGTATAAGAATACTTTACAAACATGTATGACACTTGGATATAAAGTCTAGGTGCATTACTTTTTGTGCACGAGGTCAATCAATTATTATTTTTTAAATGATAATTTTCGTAAGTATTTCAAACTTTCTGATGTAAAAATTTTCAAAAGTTACCCCATTAAAGAAAACATATTATTGTGCCTTTCTCCAAAAAAATCGTGCTTAGAGGTACCATCTTTTCCAACTTTTCTTTTGAAGTAAGCTTTCTATTACTTTTCTTTCTCTCCTTTTATCTTTTTATGCTTATGTTTAAGCAAGGACCTCTCATTAACTCTCTTATGGATCTTCATCAACCTCAAGGAATACATGACTCCGAATTTTGGAATTCCTTTCATAAGTTGTAAAAGATACACCAGGACTGCAAATCCAATCATTTAATTGACAATAAGTTACTATTTTCAACCATTCACATATAAATTGAGCCAAATTGTCAGCAAGTCTAGAGGAAGATTGTGGGTACGCGATATTAAATTCATATTTGTCTCTGAAACGTCCCCGAAAGCTTGTCAACCCTCCCCGGAAACGGTCTGAAGTACCCCAAAACCTCAGCCGTCCCCAAGCCGCCCCCATCCCTAAATTTATGTTTTTTCAAAATACTATTGTGAAGTTCTGTACAAGAATCATTTTTAAATGTGCACGACCCGTGCAAATAAAGTCTAGGTGTATTGCTTTTTATGAACGAGATCTTGTAAACCCAATTTTTTTAAATATGATAATTGTCATATGTATTTAAAAAAAATTGATACGAAAATTTCCAAAAGTTACCCCTTCAAACCAAACACATAATTGTGATTTTCTCTCAAAAATATAAAAAAACATGCTTGTAGGTAAGAATCCATGTTTTCCGAAACATCCCAAAAGCTTGTCAACCTTCACTAGAAAAGGTCGGATGAACCTAGAAACCTCAGTTGTCCCCAAGCCATCCCCATCCACGAAAATCCATTTTTTCAAAATACCTATTTGAAGCTGTGTACAAAATTTATTTATAAACATGCATGATGCATGCATATAATGTTCAGGTGTATTTCTTTTTGTGCATGAGATCTTGCCAACCTACATTTTTAAAAAAAAAAGATAATTGTCACATGTGTTGCAAACCTTTTGATATAAAATTTTCAAAAAGTTACCCCTTTAAACAAAATACATTATTGTGCTTTTCTCTAGAAAAAAATATCGTGCTTATAGGTAAGAATCCATCTTTTCCAACTTTTCTCTTGAAGTAAGCTTTCTTTTATATTTCTTTTATCTTTTTCTCGTCTTAAGCTTAGGTTTAAGAAATATGACCTCTCTTTCACACTCTTATGGATCTTCATCAACCTCAAGTAATTCATATTTATGTGACTTTTGAAAATATATCCTATTGTTGGAAAACAAGGAATCCATGATCCGGACTTTTTGAATTCCTTAGATAAGTTGTAAAATATATCCGAGGACTACAAATCCAATCATTTAATTTACTATAAATTTCAATTCTTCAACCATTCTCTTATAAATGGAGCCAAAATTTCAACAAGACCAATGGGCGGTTGTTGGGTATGTGATATTAAATCCATATCTGTATCTGAAATGTCCTTAAAAGCTTGTCAACCCTCACCAGAAATGGTCAGAAAAACCCAAAAACCTCACCTGTCCCCAATCCATCTCCGTCCCCAAATTTGTGTTTTTTTAAAATACCTATGCAAAGTTGTGTACAAGAATTGTTTATTAATGTGCATGACACGTGCATGTATTTTCTTTTTGTGCACGAGATCTTGTCAGCCTTAATTTTAAAAATATATGATAATTGTCTTATGTGTTTCAAACTTTTTGATTTAAAATTTTCCGAAAGTACCCCTTTAAACAAAATACATTATTTGATTTTTTCTTGAATAACCATGCTTATTGGAAGAATCCATCTCTTCCAACTTTTCTCTTGAAATAAGCTTTCTTTTACTTTTCTTTCATTTTTTATATTCTTAAGTTTAAGTTTAAGAAAGGATCTCTCATTCACTCTCTTATGGATCTTCGTCAGTCTCAAGTAATTCATATATATGTAACTTTTGAAAATCTCTCCTATGGTTGGAAAACAAGGAATCCATAACCCGGAATTTTTGAATTCCTTTGATATGTTGTAAAAGATATCTCAGGACTGTAAATCTAATCATTTAATTGCTCTAAGATTCTATTCTTTGACCATTCTCTTGTAAATAGAGCAAAATAGTAAGCAAGACCAGAGGACGGTTGTTGGGTATGCGAGATTAAATCCATATTCATCTGTGAAACGTCTCCAAAAGCTTGTCAACCCTCCTCGGAAACGGTCAGAAGTACCTAGAAACCTAGCCATCCATGTCCCCAAATTTGTTTTCTTCTGAATAGCTATGTGAAGCTGTATACAAGAATCATTTATAAACGTCATGACGCATGCATATAAATTCTAGGTATATTGCTTTTTGTGCACAAGATATTGTCAACCTAAATTTAATATATATATATATATATGATAATTGTTAGATTTTTTTTTAAAAAGGTAACCAATTGATTTTTTATGCTTCAATTTAACAGTCTTCTTTCATAATCAAGAACATCATATCAAAATTTACTTACAGTAGAGCTTTCAACTCACTAACATTGTCCTGGGTTATAAAACCAAACCTTCCAAGAATCATCAAAAGAACCCAAAAAAAACGGTCAACCCTCAATGCAATTGGTTCTACTAGTACTAGGTGAAACTGAAAAATATATGGAAGAGAAGTTCATCAAACCATGTTTGAGCTGCAACACAAGGTAAAAAAAACCAGCACAAAGCCTGGCTAACGCACAAAAACCTCAATAGATGATACACAAGAATTTCATTTCACTCATTTCTTTCTAAAGTCAAATGCGGCAACAAAAGATACCACCCTCAACTATTATTATTTTCGTCCTCCATAACATTCAGCCAACCATGACCTGTGCTCGATGACGCCCTTGATTCAGAACAAGATATTTCCACTTTGAGCTGTGTTTTATAGATGATGGTGGGATCTCGCGTATAAAAGTTGCTAGGCTAGTTTATTTGTGAATGATGTCGTTGATGGTATTCTTTGCCTTCATGATTGAGAAAATTGTTACTCTTATTATTTCTATGTACATGTACAGTGATAGTTAAAACATGTGCATAATGTGTGCAATGTAGGCTGATAATTTTGGATTTCGTATATAAATTGTCGTCGATTTGGATTGGAAAACTCTAATCTTTGTCATATATGTTTGAAACGTTGCAATCGAAAACATGATCCATTATATCGTAATGCAATTTAGGACTTGTGGCCTTTTCTATGAGTTTATTGTATTTGAAATTATGGTGGATTGTCACTGTTAGTTTTATTATTTTATCTGATAGTAACAAAAGAGGTCTTATGGTAACCGGAGATGATCAATTTTTAATGATCAAACCATTAACTTTGAAGTAGTTTTTAATTTTTTCCAAAATTTTTAACTTTAGGATTCCTATGTGCAAGAATCGTAAGTTAATGTGCATGATATGTACAAGAATGATAAGTTAACCTGCATGATCCATGCCTATAAAGTTTAGGTTTACCAATTCAAGAGGTTATCAAAGTAATTTAACGAAAGTTACATTTTTGCTCTCTTTTTCATTATAAATATTACTTTTTATTGGATAATAATTAAGAGAAGTAATTGTATAGAAAACTAATTTAAAAACTAAAATAAAAGTATAATATAAATAAGTGGATGGAAAAAAGAATAATTTTAGACAAAATTATAAAAATGATAAAGCATAATAATTGTAGTGAGACAACTTCTCCCTCTGTTCTAACTGAACTTGCATTCTTACTTTTTAAATAATAATCTCTATCAAAGTTTGACGATACATTTGAATAATATATATAAACAACAATATTATCCTATATGATATTTCTTAATTCATCATAACAAGTAGTTTCTAAATTTTTATTTTTTATTTTTTGTTAGTATATATACGTAGGTAAACATATTAACGGTCAAATATATGTCTTGAACAGTGTGCAAAAAGAAAGAGTGCAATCTTACCTGACACTGTTGGAGTACTAGAAATTTGTGATAATTGTATAAATTAAGATGACCAATTCATTACTTCTTATTTAGTGATAATTCATTATTAAGAAGACCAATTCATTATAAATTAAGAAGATCAATTAAAGAGGGATTTATTGATCGCTCCATTTTGCAACTGATGACTAGTCTTCTATAGAATACACTATTTATAAATTTAAGATTGAATGAAACTTCTAGTGAATTGGAATGTGTTTCTGCAGGGACCAAGAAAGGTTTATATAGAACACAAAACCAATGGTCACATCTATTAAGCAAACCATTGTGTCTCTTCACAAATTTTTAAACAAAAACATTTGTTCGATTCTTTATGAATAGATATAATCTTTTGTGTTACTATAATAAGTACTGAACCATCTATTCTCATATTGGGGCAAAATACATTCATCCTTTTTCTAAAAGTATAAGAGTTGAGATCATCTATGAAAAAATACTCTATATTTTACCCAATTTACACCGTATATTCTGAATGCAGTGAAAATAATCGAAAACTTAATAAATGAAGAACGAGATGGTAAAAAATAAAAATAGAAATAAATTCAAGTCTGTAAGGAAGTTTCATGTATACTTTTTTTTTTCAAAAAATATAAAATCCTTTTTTAGATACTCTCTTCTCTCAAATATTTGACCTTATAATTAATACGTCAGCCATGATATAATATCATAATTCCACAGTCAAGCAAATCTTCAATTATTTTTGCTCTCTTCTTCTTTTTTTAAAATTTTAAATTATAAGTCAAACAAATCATACCAATGCATGCATGAAAATCACCTATAAATTCGTCCCGATCGGACAGTACCAAACAATTACTTAACTAAACCTACATATTCAAACTATATTTTACATCTCTATCCAGTGGCGGAACCAGAACCTTGTTAAAGGGCTAAATAGGAGAGTAACGGTGGCGGCGAGGCGAAGACGCGGCAGATGACGGTGGCGGCGCGGCGGATCAAAGGCGAACGCGGAACTGAAGCAGTGAAGTCGGATGCTGCAGTGGCGAGAATGAAGCCGAGAATGAAATGGCAGAAGACTAATTCAATTAGGGTTTATATTAATTGGGTTGGGCCGATTTGGTTCAGCCCAAATTCCCTTTTTTTGCCCATCAGACTAGTAAAACGACGTCGTTTTACCATTAGTAAAACGACGTCGTTCTGTTTAGTTAGGAAAAATAGCCCATCAGACTTCTAAAACAACGTCGTTTTACTAAGAGCAAAACGACGTCATTTTGTTTAGTTAGGCAAAAAAACAGCGTCTTCTTCTTATTCAAGTCACCGGCAGCTCTGCAATTCTTTC